>VWYK01031673.1:49468-72789 GCA_013399775.1 Semnornis frantzii | reverse complement strand
CGGCATAGGAAGTTCCATGGAAACATGAGGGAGTTTTTTCACTGCGAGGGTAATGGAACACTGGAACAGTCTGCCCGGGGGGGGGGCTGTGAAGTCTTCCTCTCTGGAGATACTCAAGACCTGCCTAGATGCCTTCATGTGTGATCTGGTATAGGAGATTCTGCTCTGGCTCTGGGGTTGGACTGGATGAGCTTTCGAGGTCCCTTTCAGCTCCTAACTGTGATTCTGTGATCAGTTCTTGGGGAGCTGGTCTTAGGAAGAATGGAGGGAGAAGCTTAAAGTCACTCTACAGATCTTTGAAGTTACTCTGACCCACTTTCTTGATTTATTATTATTTTTCATGATTACTACTGCAGACGTCCAGCAAGCCCTGCTGACCCAACTTGGGTGCTGAGTACTCTGAGTTCTGCAATATCCTCGTAGGGCACTGCTGGGTTCACCAGAGATGCAGCCCACTGAAAATGGTGCCAGGCATGCCTGGGAAGGTTTGGAGGTGGGAGAACAGTGGAGAATCAGATGATTTTTGCCAGTGGAAGCCCAGCTCTGCTGCTACCTGTTGTAGCCATGTTTGCCTGTGACATTAGGGACTGCACTTTGTGTCAGTGAGTTCAGGAAACTTTTGCTATTCAGGTAGGGAAAAAAAACGGGGTGAAGGGCATTTTAGAGATTGTGGCTTTGGTGGAAAATTCCTGGAGGGCAGAGTGTGTGGGTTTTGTTTTTGTGTGTTTCTTTTTTTTTTAACTTTTCCCCCCTCCCCCTCTATATTTAAAAAAAAAACAGAAAAAAAAAAGGTTTTTTTTTTTTTTTGGTTTTTTTTTTTTTTCTTCCTTTTTTTTTTTTTTTTCCCCTCCCTACTACAACAATCTCGCTGGAAAACTATGCTTGTCCCCAGAGGTCCCTTTTAACGACAAAAAAAACCCTCCAGACCCTAAAACCTCAAAACCTAAACTATGCAAACATTCTTGTTGTGGGATTTTGGCTTTTTGATGCTTTTCTTTTTTTTCTTGAACTAGAATTTAAAGTTAACTTTTTCTTGAGTGTTTTCTTGTAACATTTTGGGTTATGCTCCCTGCCATGCCTCTGGAAAAACAGGTCTGTGTCTTTTGTGGGTAGGGAAATGTGAAAGGGAGGAAAAGTTGCACTTTTTAATGTTGATTAATATGAATGTTCTTATTTTATTCATTATATATTTATATAGATTGATGCGCACACATTGCATACAGGAAAACATAAGTATTTTCCTACTGCCTGGTGTAGGCATTAGAGCTCATTTCTGAGCTCTAAAATAAATGAGACACGGGATTTTAAACATTTCCCCCTGTTTTTTCCACCTCTTTCTTCAATGAGATGGCTCTGGGTGCACAGCACACGAGAAGTGTTTTCCTCACATCTTTCTTTTTTCATGGCTTCAGTCCCGATACAACCCAGCAGGAGGAGCAGAAAAATAAGAGATGGTGTGTTTGATCATGAGGATCTAGGACATATACCTTCCTGAGGCAAGAACCTCAGTGTTTGTGTAGGGTCCTGCATGCAGTTCTGTCATCTTTCACATCTTTGTGGACTTAGAGTTAAATCTGCAGGCTGGCTTGGCATAAAGGTGGCTCCGTCCCTGCAGACACTCAGTGGCACACAAAATATTGTAGCTATATTTGTGCAGTAGCTGCATGTGCCTAATGCCTGCTTGTCTTGACTGTATCAGGAACATGTAACATGGAGCAGGGTCTCACACCCTCCTAAAAAGTGTACTGTGCCCTAGATCTTGCTAGTTTTTACTGCTTGTGGTTGGTATTCCACAATGTAATTGTTTAGAGTTGATTTAAGCAACCTCAATTGTGGATGTAACAGTGATGAAAAGAAGGAGATTGGTTTCAGATCAAATGGCTCATTCAAAGTTCTCTAGTTACTGCAGCTCTCCCTGCACATGGGCTCATGTGGGCTCTCGCTGATGTCTCTCTTCTATCCAGCATAGTTGAGTTTGTTACTTCTAAAGAATTTGTTGCCCTCTCCCATGATTTCTCACTAACTTTGATTTTGAAAATCAGTTGTGGCTCTTACACATCATCCATGAAGAGGGAAGGGAAGAGATGAGAAACTGTGGTGTATATCATATGCTGTGTGAGCTTTCTGTGTCCCAAAATGCATCTGTTAGAGGCCTCTTAAGCACCATTCTATACCTCATGAACTGGATCCATCCCCCCAGACAGTGCATCTGGCCTATGGGTCTTCCTCCAAAGGGCCCCATGGGCAGGAGGCAGGAGCTCTGAGCTGGACAAGCATTGGTCACCCATACTTGACTTTTGGCTTTTCCAAGCATTTCTCTCTCCTGTGATGAAGAAACCTGTATTTCCAAGACATGATGGGCCGGAAGGGACTGTGGTGTAATCACTGAATGCCTCTCTTACTAGGAAGGATAGGCAGTGTGACTTTTGACCCATGTGGGTTCAAAGATTGTGTTTGCAGTGCTGCATTTTCACTCTGCACTTCCAGGAGGCTGCCTTCTTCATTTCAGTTGTCACTCATTCTTTTGCAGATGAAGAAGAAGCTCTGAACTCTATTATGAAGGATTTGGCAGCATTGGGCAAGTGTGGGGGGCTGCTGGACAACAACAGGAACAAGAACAGCGTCCACTCTGGCAAGCAGGTAAGGCATTGCTTGAGTCCACTCCAAACTTCAGTAGACCAAAGAGATGGGAGAACAGATTTCAAATGTGCACTCTGGAGTGAAGGAGCACTGCAGGAGCTCAGCACACCAGAAATGACATCATTTTACCAAGGCATAAACTTTAGGACCTTTGTGAAAAGCTGAAAAGGAGCTATAGGCACCTCTGTATCACAGAGGAGCAGTGGAGGAGTGATAGCCCAAACCGTTCACAAACACAACAGCAGAGCCTGAAACTAGTGTTAAATCTCAAATCCCATCCCCAGGCACTTTCTTTCTCTTGCTTAGCACTTAACTCTATCCCAGCTGACACAAGGACACAGTGAAAGCAAATGAACTTGTTTCAGGCTATGCAGCTTTAAGATTTGGCTTAGTGGAATGTTTTCTATTGACAGCACTGATGAAATATGAAATCCATCATGTGCGCATTTCACTTCAGATATTTGAAAGACAGACTGCCAATTTTGAGCTGTAGACACCCAGGGTCTTTTGGGAGGAATAATGTCATTCTTATATAAAAGTGCTTAAATATTAATTACTGGTGTTTATACTTCTAAACCCAAACATTTTGCCCCTGTTGCGCATTCAGAGTTGATTTGGTGAGCAAAGACATCGTCCCTTGAGCGATGTCAGAAGTTATTTGCTGACATTGACAGAACAGTTACAGCAGATTAAACCGCCTGTTTGTGTATGGAACAAATATTATGCAGACACAAAATGAGAAGAAAGAATTCAGTTATCAGAAAAACAGTTAAGAGGACAGGGAGAGGCATGCGAACATATCCATTTGGAATTCCACTTCTAGTGCCATGGCTTGGAATAAACTTGCCATCAGCCTTGCAATTGCTGAATGGCTAGCAGAGAAGAAAACATTGTCATTTGCTGTCATCATGCATACATAGTGGCACTTGTGCTACCGAGAAGGAACTGTGGATGCAGAAGGGAAAAATCCTTCCCCGAATCCCTCTGGACTTCCCAGACACATGCAGACGAAAACACGTGCGCACGTACCATGTCTGTTCTGAAGTGTGTCCTGGCGGTAGCAACTGTCCAAGCTGAATCACTGGGTTTGTGTTCAGCTCATGTTGAAATAAGTCCAAGATGTTTACAAAACTGACCAGAGAAATTCAGAGCTGGCTCTCTGCAGCTGCAGGCAAAGCAGACAATCCAGCACAGCTTTGGATGGCTCCAGGGGTAGCATTTTCTGCAAGCTGATGGGTGGGGACCATACCAAGGCATCTTGGGTTGCTTTCAGGGTAAGCCTGCTTTTTAAACTTCTCTTAAAAAGCATACCTGTTTTCTCAGAATAAGGGAAAATCCCTACTGGCACTTTTGAAGTCTGTTACTGTAAATGCTGCAAATACAGAAATGCTGTAGATACAGAGTTGAAAAATCATAGTTTTCATTGACTGTTACCTGCAAAAGTTTCATAGAGTTGACATGTTGCAATCAAATTCATATCCACAACCAAATTCATATGCACCCTGCACCTTCATTTGTAAGTCACCAGTAGAGTGGCTCTGCTCTGACTCCAGTTTTAGAATTGTTGGCTGCCACTTGCCTTTTATTATCTTAGGAATGAAACTTCCCTTCCCATACAACATTGATGCTTGCAAAAACATTACCTCCTTCATGATTTTTTTTTTTGTTTGTTTTTATCCATAAGCTGTGTGCTTGTTGCTACTCAACTCTCTGATGGAAGAGGTGCACACAGTCAGCATCCCACTCCCCTTATGCATCTTAGGTTGAGGATTCAGACAAACAGCCCTCATGAGATGAAGGGTGTTGGAGTGTGTTGGGTTGTTGCTTCACTAAAGTGGACTAGCTGAATTGAGTCTGGCTTGTGGGATGACTGAAGTCTAGTCCATGAGGCGGGAGATGGCTAAAGTAGTTGGAATTAGTGGGTACTTGGTTCACATTTGCAGTTCAGAAACTTTTAATCAGCTTGCTTGGATCACTTTGGGTTTATTGCCTTGTTTTTTTAGCATATAAGTCAATGGACTGGAGTGAAGATTGCTTTGGAAATGCTGTCATCATGCCTTTGATTTGTTGATGCTTTGGTACTTGGTGTTCCCTTTGTCTTTCTTCTTTTTTTTTTTTTAATTCTCTTTTGTCATCAAGTTGGTTGGGCTGAAGGACGTCCTGCGCGTCTCTCTTCTTGGAGGGAGAGGGAAGGAGGAGTGGGGCATTTGGATGCTAAATTTTCCTCTGGTCAGGAAAATTTCCTTCCTTGTTGTAGGTGTCTTATGAGGCCCTGCAGCAAGATACTCACATTGAAATACTTGGATCTGAATGTTCAATTGTTTTAAAAAAACCCCAAAAACTAACAACACACCCCCATTTTCTGTGGAAAAAAATGCTTTCCTGAGGCATGGGAATCCTTTAGTCAGTGTTCCAAATTTCCACTGAAAAAAAACACCAACATTTTAAACAGCGTGTTGACTAACTAGCCTGTCCCTTTATGGCTTGCAGCAGTTTTTTTTGGTCCACAGAGAAACACAACCAAAGTGCTATCTCATCTCTGTCTCCTGGAGGGGTTCCTTAGTGCTCTCTTGACAGAAGCTGAAATTTAGAGCCTGCCAGAGAGTATTCCTGGTAGGCCTGGGCCACACAAAAAAGCAGGCTGTGCTAGTATGTGCTGCACCATATTTCTCCCCCAAAATGCCAACAGTTCTGCTTCAGATTGTCTTATGAAATGAAGATCCTTTGGCAAACTGCAGGAAAAGCTTGCTTTTTTTAGTTTGCTTTCCTTACAAATGAGTTTAGGGTTAAGGATGCCTAATGCCTTATGGTAGAAGAAGCTGAACATGAGAACAGCAGTGCCTGATGCATAGGTTGCCCAGGCAGCTGGCAGCAGCTGTGACAGCTGAGCTTGAATCTCCTGAGTCCTGGTTAGGTGTGTCAGCCACTATATGCTGTCTTTCTGCCTGGTGAGAAAACATGGCAGAGGGATAGAGATGGATACCCTTTCCTCATAATCTTTGAAAAGGAGCTGGTATGGGAAACAGAGGGATCATCCTGATGTTATTCCGAGTACTTCCTCTGCACTATTATTCCTCCATTATTCATTTTATCACTTCATTATTCCTTATGGCGTGGCTGGAAGGGATCCCTTCAGGCCATCTCCTGGACTGAACAGGCCAGCAGAGTTTGTTTATAGCATTGTCTCTGAAGAGGGGAAGAAGGAAACAGCAGAGTAAAGATCTGCATTGTGATCATTAAGGACAAAGACGAGTGGGGTAAGAAGGGAAACCACAAAGAATGAAGACATCCCAAACAGAAGCTTGGAGGAGAATGGAGCAATTACATGAACATTTATTTTGTATCTGTCTATTTATGTGCACATTCATTTGTTTATATGAGCAGAACTTGGCAACTTGCAGTATGAAGCTGGTTGTCAGTGCTGCACTTGGGTCCAATGACATGGCATTGGCATGGGCCTCTCACAGCTGGTGACAGCTAACAGGTCCTCTGGCAGGTTAGTTCTGATGGCAAGTTCTCCCACTGCAATAAAACCCAGTATTTGTGAAGAACACAAATGTCAGACTGACCTGAAAGTTGTTCTTTTAGTAAATTACCTCTGGACTCTCTTTTCTTTGGCAAGTTGGATGCAGGACAAGGCTTGCTCATAACTAGAATAAAATACAGCTCGTGTTCTGCAGCTCTCTGTTTGTAGGTCTTAACAGCTTTAAAAGGAGTTTGGCTTTATCACCTCTGTTATGCCTTTGGGAAATAGGATGAAGGTTCATAAACACCATCTTAAAGATGAGAGTCTCTATGAGATCTGCAGCGATTTGCCCTGCTTTGGGACCAAAAGCAAGGGAATAACACCAGCTGGGAAAGCCTTGGCTGCAGATGGCAAAGACAACGGAGTCCCAAGGATTTAAGGAAGAGGCTTTCTTTCCCTTGTCTGGGGGTGGAGGAGCTAACTTGGGTGCTAAGAGAGTAACACCAAGGAGAAATCCATCTGGAAAAAAGCTATTCCCTGCCAGTTAGGTGGTTTTGGGTAAATCTCTCGAAGCCTGTGATTGCTGCTGCTGTATAAACCAAAGATGTCTGCAGCAGGGAGCAGCGAACCTCCTAGACATCAACTACCCACTGGCCTCTGAGCTGCTCACATGCTGGGTTTGCTTTTTCAGAAGAAAAGATCTGTAAGGATCCGAGAGGACCAGGATCTCGTAAGTTGCACCCCCTGAGAGCAGAAGGGGCCATCCCAGACAAATCCCTTTCTGTCTGCTGAATAACGCGGAGCGCGTGGGGGTTCTGTGCAGATAATTCCTAATGATGCGCATTAGTCATCTCCTACTGCGGTCCAGGGACGCGCTCCAGCTGTCTGCCTTGTAACCAACGTCCTGTTGCTACAAGCAGGGGCGAGCACAGCACTAATGCAAACAACGTGCACGGCAGGGAGCCGCATGAGTCCCCTCAGCTGGGCCCTGTGCTGCGGATTTCTCCTGTCCAAAGGCAGGAGCAGAAATCCCACCGCTTCGTGGCTTCACCCGGAGGAGTCACTGCAGCACTAGTGCTGCAATGTCGCACCCCTCACCACGCTTTTCTCCTTGGTTCCTATGCCAGGGAGCAGGAGGTGAGAGGAGTGCATATAAGCCCTCTGCTTACTCTACAGCTTGCAGAAGTGGGGCTCCTTGATTGCCCCTGTTTTACCCAGGGCAGAAACTGAAGCAGACTAAGTGCACAAGTTCTTGTGGGTGGAGAAGAGCAAAGCTGGAGTGAACCCCTCTTGGCGCAGTGCTGAAGGGAAGAGGAAGTGCCTTATGATGGTGCTTCTTCCTGCCTCTTTTGACCTCAGAAGGGTTAATGCTGGAACCAGAGGTTCTATCCCAAGTGGTTAGTGAGGCAACTGTGGATTTGGATGGAAGAAGTAATACAAAAACCATGTCCCTGTAGTGCCTCAGCATGGGCGAAACTGTCCTCTGGTTAGGTGTGACAGGAGGCAACCTTAGAAGGAAACCCCAGAGGTGGGGTTTGACCATAATACTGTTCCTGATGGCATCTGGTTCTGGGAGGAGAAGATATGGGAGGAGAGAGTCTTTGAACTTGTCACTCATCTGGGACTTTGCAGCCTGGCAGTTTTAGGTGCTTCAGCAGATGTGGAGGTGTGGGACTGTCTCCTCTGCTGGGTCCCTGCCCACAGCTGGTAGCACTGAGGCAATGCAGCCAGGGTGCCCCTATGCCATCAGACACCCTTCTCCACAGGCACGGCTTGCTCAGCTTGGTCCTGTACACTAATCTGATCAGCCTTCTGGGTGTTCGACCACAAGGGTACTCAGCACCTTCTGTTCCTCCAAAGCCACTTCCATTTTAAGCCTAAGTGTGTTTTCCTGCTGTCTGTGGGTGCTTTTATTACAAACAGCAGTCAGCTCTTCAGGGATCTCTGTAGAAGATCATGATTCACTTCGTTTGGAAACGTTTTTTCTGGTTTTTTCCAACATTTTCCTTAATCTAAACCAGCACACAGGGCTGCTTGCTGCAGCTCCAGGGATTGAGCTGGACCGAGCCCACTGGGGTGCAAGGTCCCCAGCCAAGTGAGCAGAAGCATTTTGCCCCTTCTCCCCCCACAGATTCTCGTCAGCGCTTCCTCTGAAGCTTGGCAGTTGTAGTCTTTTTTGTGAAATTATAAGTTTTGAGGAAGGAGCTAAAAATACCTCAAGGAAAACCTCTAGGGATGGTGATGAGTTTGTGCCACTGCAGGGGCTTTGCTTTTTCCTTTCCAAGGCGGATGGCAAGAAGGAGTAAAATACCATTTGTTAGTGGGGCTGGAGGAAATGCCGATACAAGTATCTTGGAGAAGAAGTTATTCCAGAAACGAGGGGAATGACTGTGGTATTTCCTGTCAGGATTGTCCCTTATTTTGTTTGTGTCACAGCAGGGCCCAGAGGCGCCAGCTGAGACGTGGGCTTCTCCATGCCCCATGCCGTATGGAGATGCATGTGGAAAGGGAAAGTAGGTCGGTGCATGCAACCCAAGAGATCAACATCGACATTTGGTGCTTGGTTCTGCTGCTCTGCTTTGGAGAATAAAAACATAGAATGCTTTGGGTTGAAGAAACCTTTAAAGATCATCTAGTGCAACTCCTCTGCTGTGGGCAGGGACATCTTCCACTAGGTCAGGTTGCTCAAAGCCTCATCAACCTGACCTTAAACACTTCAAGGGATGAATTATCTCCAAGATCTCTGGGCAGCCTGTTCCAATGTCTCAGCAATCTCATCATAAATGAGTTTCTTCCTTGCATCCAACCTAAATTGATTCTCTTGCCGGTTAAAAACCTCGCCCTTTGTCCTGTCACTACAGGATCTGGTAAAAGACATCTTTCCATCTTATAATGCCCCCTTTTTATACTGAATGGCTGCAATTAGCCATTTACCTGGAGCTTTGTCTTACTACAGACTGGGCTTTTTCTTCACACACTTAGGTAAAGCGCTTCACACTTTCATGCCCAGGTTTCACCTGCTTGCTCCATTCCCTGTCTCAGCTTTCACCGGGCTCTGTGAAACCGTCGCTGAAATCCTGTGCCAGAGCTGTGGCATTAACCCTCTCCTCCACTGTATTTAGTGTGTGTCCTTCTTGAATTTCTCAGCTTGTTCTCCTACAGCAACTAATGACCTCTTGACTGTGGAGTTACCAAGGCTACCATTAACCTCCTTTCACATCTGATGATGGTGGAGAGGGTAAATAACACGACTTGGATTTTGCAAGGAGTTGCTGTTGTCTTCATTCCTCACAAAATTACAAAGGTGACTAGGACCCAGCAGCCTCCACCAACTGCACTTCTTCTGTGACTTACCCCCTAGCATTTGCAGGTTGTGTTGAGGTGCTTATGGAGAAAATGGTGATCCTGCCACCCCCTCGATCGTGCACTTCAGATGCTGCATAGGGAGTTGTGTGAGATTTCGCTCCAGCACTTGGCAGTGCCCCAGACTCCCTGTGTAATCTCAAGCCAGTTGTTCCAAACCAGATTTCCATGGGTGTAAAAAATCACAGCCTGCTCCAGCATTTAGGAAGTGCTTTGCATCCCTTGGGACTTCCTAGTGCTTTGGGCACTGCCCACTTGTTTTTATTATTAAAAAAAAAAAAAAAAAAAAGAAGGAAAATGTACTTCTTGCTGCTAGCTGTGATGAATTCAGCTTTAGCTGCAGGTCAGAAACATGAGCAAGCCAAGGAAAACTGAAAAACTGCAACCAACTTCTCAGGCTTTAGATAAATATTGATTTACCCCTCTTCCAAATGCTCGATAACTTAAAGTCTTAGTTTTTTTGAGGAAGGCAAGTGTGATTTATATCAGAAAAAAAAAAAAAGGCAAACAAATGGAGTGGGTTTTCCTTCCCCTGTTGCAGGCTGTGTGTTTGTTGCTCTGCTCAGAAGCAGAGGAGTGTGGGGCAGCTGGCTTACTTCTGTTGGCTTTCAGCCATGGCACATCAGCCCTGTTGTTGATGTAGAAGAAAAGGATGCAGCAGGGTCGTGCCTCGGTTTGTTGTTTGTTTTTTTTTTCCCCCCTCTTTTTCTCTCTCTGGAGCTTTATACGAGTGTTTTGACATTTTCCAGCCACAATCTGTTTTTCAGAACCCATTTGCCTGTGAAATGTGTGTTGCTCAGCATTAAACAGGCAGTGCGTGCTCCGGCCCAGCTCGCTGCAGCGTTTGGATCCGTGCAGAAAGTGAAACCTGTTTTGAAAGGTTTCCTGCGGCGAGGCTGGAGCTGCATGAGCTTTTCCCCTGACACGTCCTCCTCCTTTGTGAGGAGAAACCTCCAAAATTCCTCGCTCTGAGTTTTGTTTTTTTTCTCTCTCTTATTTTAGAGAAGGGCTTTGCAGAGCTACTTGAAGTGAACCCACACCAGCTGATTTACTGCCAGCATCTAGGAGGAATGAATGTTCAGGGGGGCACATGCAAATAAAAATTGGCATAAAAGAACTCGTATCTCTCTTCCTTTTTCTGCAGAGATATTCCAAGGGGGCAATCCCACTTGCATTTGACTGTCTTTTTAGAATGATTTGGACTTTCAGCAGTAGCTTGGTTATGGTTGTCTCTTTCCTTTCTGAATTTTGGACTTGTTTAGAGTTGGTTTGATATTTTTACGAGTTGAACCTGGTTCTAAAAGTCTGTCCAAACATTGTGGGGCTGGAGAACTGGCTGTAGACACCGAGGTGATATAAGTGCCTGCTAAGCACAGGCCTCTAACACCGGAGTGCCCCATTTGGTGACTGTCCCAGCACTGGTTCTTCCCAGCCTTTATGGAAACACAGCAAATGTCACGAGCTGAGATAAAAAGGATGTGTTATGGATGATCCCACATGTTTACCCTGAATCTACTGGGGTTTTTTAAAAGCTTTTCAACGAATTGCCTCCAACCTTAACTTCCTGAACTTCAGTGGGGGTTTGCAGAATTTGAGGAGCTGTCAGTTTAAAAATAGACCTGAAGACGCCCGTCCAGCTCATTTTCCTCATTAGAGACAAAGCTGCTTCACTGTGACTCTGCTTTCCTCTTGAGAGGATGGAAAGTGTGTCTTCACAACCTGGCAGTCCAGGGCTGGAGATAAGGCCCTTGCTCAGGAAGGGCTGTCACCCTCCCATTTGGGTATCATCCCTGTGAGATGCAGGAGATGCAGTACCAAACTCTCCCTGGTGCTACAGGGGGGAGGGGATGAGCACTTTCTTGTCTTGTGTACACTAGCAGAGGCAGAGCTCTGGTTAACTCGAGTGACTAAAACTGGTCTGAAAAGTAAAGAGGGTTCTGATCTCAGAGAGTCCTGGAATGAGCCAAGGAATGCTAGAGGGATGCTTGGCTCAGTCTCAGAAACTGAAGAAATGAAAATGCTCCTCGTAGTCACTATCACTGTTGAATATATATAAAAAGAGGATGGGAGAAACAGCTTTTACCAGACCCTGCACAATTGTACACTCAGTCTGCCTGTAACTCTGCTGGCTCTTCTTTGGCCAAATGTAATGATTTCTCTAGAAGTGAGCAGTGGGTCAGTTCAAGGTGGGCATTTACTGTGTATGATGTCATGATGCCTCCTATACTTTGCATTTTGTAGGTCCTGACAAAACACCATCCCTCCAAAAATCACGCTAGCACTGCAGGCCTTCAAAATCCAAGACTACCTCTCTACTTCTTTGCCTCAGATATTCCTATGTTCTGTTAAACATCTTCAGATGCTTTTTGAGTTTCCGACAGAAAAGTGCTGTAGTGAAACCATGGGAAGTTCAGAAGACGGACAAACATCAGACACTTAAGATGTTTACCTGCTTGATAATACTGTCTTGTTCTCAACTAAATTCAGAGCATTCAAAATTTCCCACTTTCATTGATGCATTTTATTAAGAGTTACAGTTGTACAGATGACCAGGTGTCTTACTTACAGAAGACGTTACATTTTTGACAAGCACATTTATCGACAGTGTAGAATTTCCCCAAAGATCACAAGTGTAACAGGCAGCTTGGCCCTAAATAGACCAGATACCCACTGGAGTGAGGGGAGTCTTCCTGAGAACTATCAGCTTTGGGTCTGTGGGTCAGTCTGGGTTACAATTTGGGACCTAACCATTTTCTGCTTTTTCTTTCAGCAGCGAAATGTCAGGATCAAGTTTGAATATGAAGGAGAGAAAAGGTATGTAGCCAGCCCAGTCCCCCACATGTACAGGGAAAAATTGCATTTCTTTGTCCAGCATCATTCTACTCATTTCAAACAACTGCAGATAAGCTCCCAGAGGGATTCATTCCCCTAAAACCTACTACAGTTTTACACACAAGAGGCTTACCTTGTCATCCTGTTTGACAAAAGTACCTCCTGGGATTTGCGCACAGGCGATGTGGTTCCAAGCTGGAAGCTATGAAATGCTTCTTACCAGAGACATAGGGGGCACACTTGAATACTTTCCTAATTTTGATTCTTGAACCCTACCAAACTACAACTGAGCTGCAGCTCTGCAGAAATGTGTCCTTTGATTAGCAGCCTATGGCACTTAAGATAACCAGACTTTGGGCATGAGTCCCACACAAATAGAGCTGGGAGTTAAAGCTTGCCCGCCCTTCCCTGCTTGACATTTTCATGGAATCACCTCTGCTTGGTGCTTAGTGGCTGTAGCAGGACAGGACACAGGGCTGGAAACTCACAGGCTGATGGTCCAAGTTGCATGCTAAAGCCAAGGAAAATTTAAGCAATATTATCGTGTGGTTAGAATGTACCTACTGATAGGTGCCTATAGAACTGCTGCATGCAATGGCACAGGAGGCCAAAATGCATCATTCTGTCTTCCATCCTTCCTCCCTGTCAGAGCCATTTGCTAAATATGAAGATGATACATCACTGCCCAGTGCCTGATCCTGAGTCTTCTCCAGTGAAGGGCTGCTGGGCATTCTTTTTCAGCTGTACCTCACGTTAAGGGGATCAGCACTAGGATTTTTGGTAGCTATTCTTGCAGGGTAGGTGAAGTCCCCTCTTGGGCATAAAGATGAGCAATGTTTCTATGAGCCTAAAAGCAAGGAGCAAGCTTTCTGCTTTGTTGTAGAAAAATACAGATCCTTCCTTTTGAACTGTCAGTCTAATCCCAAGTTCCAGCATGCATGAAGTAAATGGAGATTGTTGTTGTGTTTGTTTGTGTGTACAGGATTATCCAGTTTCCAAGACCAGTCAGGTTCAAAGAAGTGGTGCAGAAGGTCACAGATGCTTTTGGACAGACGATGGACTTAGTCTGTGTGAACAATGAGGTACTCTTCTCCTTATTGCAAAGGCAGAGTTTTAGGGTGCCTGGGAACCCCTTCAGAATTGAGCTTGTTCTAAAGGTCCTAATTTAGTGTTGTACATGTGTGTGAAGAAAAATAACCTTACATTGTGATTCCCAGCCAGCAAGCATGTAAGAGTGGTTGTCTGGACACAACTCAGTTGGAGTCTTGGACTCCAAGCCAGCTTTTCCTTTCTCAAAATTATTTCAATTAAAGTCTGTTAAACAGTGACCCAGGAACACTGACTTGGCCCAGAACAAAAAATCCCTTTAATGCAAACAGGGTGACGAACTAACTGAGATGATGAGACAGTGTGAGTTCATCTGCATGGTCAGCAGCAGTAGATGTTTTCTTCTAACACCCTTGGGACAGTAGGACCAACTGTGGGAGTGTCTGGTTGGTGAGAGTACACACAGGGCAAAGAGGAGAATGGCTGAGACCAAATGGCTTTCTTGAGGGACACACGAAATGACTGTAGACTACTGCATGCTTGGGTAGGATGCAAAGCCTTCTCATCTTGGGACAAATGACAGGAGCATGATGAAGTCCAGAGAGTGAGAGACAGTGCTGGTAACAAGCACAGTATACTTCTGTTTAGCACTAACTTTGTCTCACCCAAAACCCCAGAGCCATGGGCATCTTCTTATGGTTTAGTCTACAGTGAAATCTGCATCATTGGAGATTCCTCTAGCAGGTCGTGTGGCCACACACAAGCAACCAAGAAACCTCCCTCTGTCATCCTTGCATTTTAAGGATCGAAGACATTTCTTTGCCAACCTTTTTCATAACATAGGCCACTATGTTTTTTCAACTTCTCCTCTGAGTCCACTGTCATGTCTGAGAGAAGAGTACACTGAGGAGAACCTTTCCCTAGAAGGGGACAATCCTTGGCACCTGTTTTGGTGTGCTCAGGGTTTTCTTGTGAGACATCTTGCTATGAGAGCTGAGCAGGCACCCTAACCACTGGAGTCTCAAGGTGGATTTGGCTTTGGGAAGAAGGAGAGGGCCAGATAACAAGCAGATGGGCTTTTAAACACAAATTCTTTTGGATCTGTCCTGACAGCTTGCTGCTTTGAGTATTAATTACAAGTGGCTAACAGCCTTTCATCAAANCTCTCCCTTCTTTTTCAGTGGATGTTTGATCCACAAAACATTGCTATTCTTTTATAATAGGTATCTCATGATACCAAAGTGTCCACTGGGTTTTGGCTTTGAATACATTCAGGTTTCTAATCTTGGGCATTCTCTGACAGCCCTCCCAGGAAAAGCCTGCCACTGAATTCTCCAGTAATGACTCATTTCATTCCAGGTTTCTTTCCACTGGAAGAGGAATTTTTTCCAGCAGCAACGAACAGAATAACGCATTTTATCCCATGTTAGAGACTGTCTTCCTGGGCATGTGCACAGCACATAGTGGAGCCACAAGCAGGCCTTTGGGAACTGCTCTCTTCTTAGAGCTGAGGACAACTTTCAGTGTTGTATTTTTCTGTACATAAAAATTTCTCCTTGCAAGAACCCACACCTTTGGGCAGAGGTCTGAGCAGGAGTAATTCAGTGTTGTTGTTGTCGAAACACTGAAAACAGATAAAAGTGACCTTCAGGGAGATAGCCTATACCTCCACATGGTGACACCTCAGCAGCTGGCTCCTAGCATCTTCTAGGTCAGGTTTTTGAGTCTCAGAGGTAGCCTGACCACAGACTCACAGTTAAATGCTTCAAACTTTCTTCGTGCTCAAAGGGAACTGTGCAGTAATTCTTTTTGCATCGAACGTTTCTTTTGCAGTAGCACCTTGTAGACATAAACTACACCGAGGTCAACTTGCTCCTGTAAAAGTTCACTAAATGTCAGTCCCTGTCCTGGTGAAGCAGAAGTCCTGAAGCCAAGATCAGTGAGATGAACATGGCAGCTGGGTGGAGCAAGGGCACACATGAATCACATCCTGGTGGGACCATGGAATCCGCAGGCTTGGGCTGGTAGAGATAAGAGCAGGGCCTGGCCATGGGTGTACCACATGGGGCATATCTGAGTGTTAGTGCTGAGTTTGGCTCACCTTTCTGGTGAGTGGGACAGCAAAGTTCAGCCTGGCCATGGACAGCACTACGTGGTGTTAGACATCAGCTGTGGGCCGGATTGGAAGGTTGGCTTTCATGGCAAATGCTCTCTGAGTTTGATCTGTATGCACTGCAAAACAGCTGCCCTAGGTGTTTGCCTTGTTTGTCCTGTCTCCATGACCAACCTGTGATTTGAACTCGGGCAGAACTCTGAACCTCAGTGTGCCACAAGTTCCCTTCTTACCCCCCTTGCTTGTTTCCTCTGAGGCTGTCTCTCAGCATTATTTCTGGAGGTTAGGGAGAATGAAAGCCTAGGGAAGTGGTAGAAGCTCCACTACGGAGAGGGGGAGGAGGGAAAAGCACATTTAACAAATGTTTGTTGAGAATTGTTGATGCCAGTTGGTCCTGCACTGGGCAGGAAGATGAACTAATTGACCTCTCAGATTTTTCCCTAGCCCTGCTTCCTAGTATTCTTTGGCTTTCTACAGTGTCTTACAGAGTGAGGTCCAGCAGTACTGTTGTGGTCAGGGGAAACTCACCCTTTGCACTCACTTTCTTAGACTGCAGTAGACTGAGTACCAAGTGCCATACTAAACCAGTAGGCTCCAGAGGAGGAGGAACATCCAACAAGCTGTATTTAGTGACACTTCTGTGTAGGCAAACTTTGCTGTTCATTATGGCTGCTCCCTTTGTAGACAGAACAAATGCACCCTGGCAATTACCTCTGTGGTTCTGCATGAGTCTATGTTTAGTTTCATGCCTAGTAGATACCCGTTCCTGATATCCATATGTGCTGCAGTCTGGAAGCCAAATTGAGCAAAATCTTCTTGCCAGATGTGGGTAATGGGTAAAGCCAAGCTAAATACTGGCTCCAGGCCCTTTTAGAGGAGGGCAATTTCTGGCTGATGGTTTTGGCTTCTCTGAAGTAGGCATGCAAAAGTGTTAATGTTGTGATACTGGAGTGAGGCGGAGTGACCTGCAGAACATTCTGTTCAAAGCAGCAGCTGAGAGATTTCTCTGAACACTTGTGAGGAGCTCAGCAAAGGCATGGGTGAGCAGTGGGACTATGCCTACAGTTTGGAGTCAAACTCTGCTGGGTGGTGAAAGGAGGGGAAGCAGCTCTCCACCATTCCATTGGGTGAGCATAGGAGAGAAGGCTTGTCAGCTTGGTGCACCTGTGGAGCCCTTGTGAACTTCAAGAGGGTTAAGCATTGTACCAAGAGACATTTCTTCAGCTCTCTTCCTTGTGCAAGGAAGCAGACTGAGAGCAGCTGCACAGTGCTTGGGAGACATACTCAATACCATCTTTTTCTGGTATCTGCTGTGATTCATTCAGATGCCAGAGTTTAACTGTGGTCTAACCATTTCATGTGTGGATCTACTGAAAGCCCTGAGTCAGTACTTTCCTTTCATTCACATCCAATCCCTGCACCAGGTGGTTTGGTCCCTTGCTTGGAAGGTCAGGGATATCTTCCTGAACTGTACCCTGTGTGGTTTGGTTGAGAACGCAAGACCTTAGCAGCCTATAGGATATACTTAAGCAAGGCTTTCTCAAGAGTTCCTCTTGGAATATTTTTCCTACCCACGAATAAATAACCAGATTTCAGACAAAGGGTGCACGGCATGATTATTCCTCTTCCTGACTGAATGTACTAAATGCTCTGCTCTAGAGTCTCTTTTTCTGTGTTTTTTTGGTTGGAATTTCTCAGCCACATTTGCATACTTAACACCAGAAGAGCACTTCTAGCTCCACCTGAGGTGCATTCTTTAGATGAAACTCAGTCAAAACCTTGAGGTGCTCGCGCTGTGGAAGCAGCAGCCACACAGACATCTCAAGATGGAGCTTGGCAAGCTCAGGCTGTGGTCCTTGGGTGGAGGAGGTGACTGTAGCGGTTTTCTGAGGTGAAACCTCATTTCCATTGGCCAGGGTTCACAGTTTTCCCTTGACCTGGTCATTCCTGGAGTCCTAGCCTCAGTGCACACAGTCTGAGGTGTGTTTGCCTACAGGCCAACAGCCAAAACCTTGGCAACACCCTGGGATCAAAAAGGTAGACACAGGCAGCTTTAGAGTGTCCTCTTCTCTGGCAGTTGATCTGAAGCGCTTTGCACTGGCTGGTGGCATGAACACTGATCACCCAGAGGGCTGAGCTGCCTTGCAGGAGTTCTGGGCAGCTGTGGATCCCAGTGAGAGCCTACTGAGAGCTGTGGCTGCTCGGTCCCTTCAGTAGGTAAACCTCTGTCTACTTTGGCACAGGCATGAGTGTAAATGTGTGCTGTGCTGCATGGACTCAGTGCCAATGCCCCAGGCAGCATGCAGAGGCTGAGGCTTGGATTTTATGAAATTGGGCAGAATGCCTCTGTGTGGGGGGCAGAAAGATGTGGTTTTAATCTTAGCCCAGGGCAGCAGAAGTACATAAAGCTCCTCTGAAGTGCAGGTGTGTTGGGTGTTGGAAGCTTTGCAGGCCATCTGCAGGACGTGGTGCACCACACAGCAATGTCAGGGTTGGATTCCCTCTGGAGATATGAGGGCAATAATCTACCCCTCACCAGGAAAACACCAGAACCGTTAGCTGCCCGATAGACACAGCACTGTAACTCTCTGTTCTATCTGCCTTATAAGTCTATTTGCAGAAGGTAAATTTGTCTCCTGAGAGTCACAGAAGTGGTTCCTGGACGGAGAGGAATGCACACCTTTCACATCAAAAGGGAAGAGGCTCCTGTTTGTGAGATGTTCCCTCATTTTACCCAATGCCCAAACACAGGGGGGACTGTGTTGGTGCTCAGGAGCACAGATTGCAGCAGAAGGGAAGGTCACTGAGAATCTATCAGAATAAATCTTTGGGAGCAGCTCACTGCTTCCTTGGAGCGCCACTGCATGACCATTTTCCCAGGAAGAGTGTATGAGGTGGTTTTGGGCTGGGTAGCAGCAGGTCTTGCCTACAAACTCCCAAGATCAGAGCAACCTCACAATAGCAGACAGCAAGCCTAAGGTTCTGTCTCAGCCTTCACCTCTTCTCGCTAGCTGAATTGGTGATGTGACCTTTAAGCTGTCTGCTTGCAGATGTTTTTTGTTGTGATTTTTTGCATCTGTTCCTTGGTAGATGACAGCTCGGAAGAAAGTGCTGTAGCTCAGCAAGCTAGAGGGCATGGGGTCTTTGTTTTCCATCTAACTTCTTGGGTTCCTCCCTCACGTCCTGATTCTCAGGCTGCTCACTGCAAAGGTCTGGCTTCCTCTGTTTACCCAGAAGTGTGACACGGCTGCGCTCCGGTGTTTTTCAATCCCTTCCAGCTCCTGATCCCTCTGAAATCCCAGGAAGATTTGGACAAAGCGATGGAACAGTTGGAGCTGAGCCCTTCCCTGAAGAGCCTGCGAATCCTTGTGAGTGCTCCAAAGAAAGCGAATGTGAGTCCTTCACCTACACTGCTCTTTTGTGTCCAGAGAAACATGTCTTGTTATTGTGCTGGGGAGTGGAAATGAGTCTCCTGATGGTGAAGGCAGAGGGCAAGGTGGCCATGAAAGGGGTCAGCCCTGCTCTGGCTCAGCTGCTCAGAAACCCTCCAGTCATGAGACTAAGCTCAGCCCCCTCTAGCTCCTGCACTCTCGGTAGGGTTAAATACTGTCCTGATCCTCAGACAAGTTTAAACCCCAAGGGAACCCCTTGTGCTTTCTGCCTAGGGATACTTCCTTTCTACAGAGGGATTTCTGCAGCCTCACCTCTATATACAGGGTGATGCTCTGGCTCTTGCCATGTTGGGCGGCACTGTGGGGACTGCTCCCTCCATGTGGTGCTGCAGTACTAAAGCCAGGAAGAGCAAACTGGAGAATCCTTCAGTCTCATGCAGAACTGTCAGTCCTTCCATAGTTATTTATTTGGTTTTCCTGAGCTCAGTGGTTTTGCAGCTAAGCCGGTTAGCTTGACCTCGACTGCACAGAATGTCTTGCCAAGCACATGTCGTGCTGCCCCAAGCACGGGCTGTAAAGCAAGGGATTTGCAGATGTTGCAACTCCATTTCTTCCTTATATTTCCTAGAAGTCCTGGAGAGACTAGGAGTCTTGAATCACAGAGTGCCTGTCCTCATGCTAACGCTGGTGCTCACAGCTCTTGAAACTTCTCTGCTCCCTTTGAGAGGCAATCAAAGTGCCAGGACCAGAGTCCTAGGGGAGCACTCAGCCATCAGTTGAAGGTTCCTAAATCTAGGGCAGAAATGGAGCAATATTCCCTAGCAGCTGTGGGAGCACAGAATTATTCCAAGTCAGCTACCAAGAGCAGGGAGGCTAGGTGGATTCATGCATACCTTTGAGAGGAGGTCCTTCTCTTCCTGAAACACAGAACCATGCTGCTGCATGTAAGAACATACATGAAATCATCACAGAATTGCTGTGCACTCTAGCATGGCACTGTAGCATGTGACTTGGCCGCAACCATTTAAGTTACCAGCTGAGTATGCATTTCTTTGCTCCCTTCTCTGTCTTCTCTAACAGAGCCTGATCCTCCTCTGTGTTCCTCTGCAGTGCCTAGGCTGCCACAGAAGTCTAGGGAGCATGGAGGAAAGGCTCTGATCTTGGGATTGTACACTTGGGCTCAGGCCAGGGATCGATGTCTCTGTGTAGCTAGAGATAATGCAATGCAGAATCAGTCTTTCATGTCAAATGTCTGTATTTACTGTTGTCAACTGGAGCTTAATTTTATTAGATCATCTTAATAACAGCCATGAATTATTGGTGAATGATTTTTGGATCACTCTAGGTTACATGCACTCCTTTTCTTGTTTTTTTTTCAAAGTAGCTCTTGGGCAATATGGTCATGGGGAGCCAAATACAGGGTTTCACATGGTGTGTCCACAGGGGCTCTGGCTGAGTCTGATCTTCCCCTTTGTCTGATTACCAGCTCCTCCAGCCGAACAACAGCAAACAGCATGAAATGAGGATCTCCAGGTCCATGGGTGATATCATGGGATCTCTGTACAAAGACTCTGAGAGGACAAGGAAGTATTCAACAGGTCAGTGAAATGCAGCACTCTGTGGTGCTTTTTCTGCTGTTACAAGCTGGCTTCCATCCCCTTTTTCTTTTGTATCACAACCCTGTAACTGCTGCAGTCTGGATGGCCACCCTTATGTCTCCCACCAGTTGCTGCTTATCCTCAGCCTGAGGAAGAGATTGCAGGCGGTGTAGGTTGGATGAGGTTGTGCTGAGCTGAGTTCCATTTGGCATGAAAACTGAGAACAGGGCATCTGAGGTGTAACGTGAGGGGAGAAATGCAGTGGTAAAAATCTCTAGGGAATTCAGTGCTGCTGAGCTTTATCAAAGTGAAGAGAGGATCTACAGAAAGCCAAAGGGTTTTGGAACCTTGACATACTTATTGCTTTAACCATCTGCTGTTCTCTCTCTCTCCTGTTTTCCCAGTGAAGGGAATAACATAGATGAATAAGCTTGGCTCCTGAGCCGAGCTTTGCCACATAAGGACCAAATAGATGTCTCTGTGCCACCAGTCTGTTCTTGTGGGTGAAATGAAGTCTGTGGTAGCTGCTTTAGTGGTTTCTGAGCAGAATGGATGTGCACAGGTGTTTTGCAGTGGTCATGTTTCAGATGAAAGGCAGCATCTTTTTCCTTCAGACCTGCAGCCTCTGAAGCCAAGCCAGCAGTTGCCTGGTTTCTTCTTGCAGACCTGCAGGAATTGGAGTTTGTTCATAGCCTCCTGTGGTTTTGTTTGGTTTTCTGTGTCTCAGTTTGTGCTTATTTTCTGAAGTCCTCTGAGTTTTTTGAAATGCCACATACTCTTGATATACTGTCTGCAGGAGCTTTTGTGAGAAGAACCTTGTCAAGACCAGGATGTCTTGTGCAGAACTGGTACAGCAGGACTGTATAGCAGGGGAATAATTATTCATATTACAACATACAGGCAGGATTGATGATTTTGTCATGCAGTTGTGTGCTCTCTGCCATGTCTGTGGGTGCTGGTTACAGGGTAGCTTCTAGAGATCCCTGTTGTTGTTGTACAATTATTCAGCAGTATAGAAACAACAGCATCAGAGGCTTTGAATAAAGTGGAGCCTTCCTATGCAAAGATGCATGAAGATAGACTTCATCCTCAATAGAGCCTCTCTACTTACATGGCAGTAACCACTTCCAAGCTCTTTTCTCTGTGTGACAAAAGAATATTTTTCTTCAAGGATTTTCCCTTTCTCTGGCTTGTAGCCTGTACTGCCTTGATAACATATCCTGTGGTTTGCTGCATCTCAGATACTGATACATAGGAAATGATCTTTTAGGGCAGGTCCAGTATCGCCTCTTGTGCAGCCATGCCCAGCTCTTACTGAAGCCAGAGGTGGGTGCTAGATGTATAAGAACTCTCTTTGGGCCCACTGTTTGCATGTACCAGGCTCCTCCTTTTCTATTGTGTTTTTTTCTAGCTTACATGGGTTTTGAGAGTTTGCCCAGAATCTGGCAAGAGTCATTAGATAACCCTGAACGAAATGCACACACAAGTACATGGTAAGGCACAGAGCCTCAGCAGAAACTGTGTGAGCAAAACATCTCTGCTGCAATTTTTTTGGCACTTGCTAAGCTGTTAATGTGCACCAGCAAAGAGCTGTGGCACTGGGAGCTGTCACTGATGTGTGAATGGAGTGTGATGGGCAGAATTGATTCCATGTGTAGCTGTGCTTGTGAGAAGTTTAGTTCTTGCAGAGTTAGACTTTCATACTAACTTTTATGCCGCGATTTGGCTTTTCCTTACTGTTTTGGAGCTGCTGTAATATCCTGGCCAGGTTTGCACCACTGTCTGATGTGTCACTGCCTTGAAAAGCATCCTGTAGATAAGACAAAGCAGATAAAAGAAGATGCAACAGCTCTGCAAGGGTGAGAGCCTGAGGTGCAGATGGATTTTGAGGGAATGCCTGAATAGCAGAGTGGAGGATTGTGCAGCACCAGATGTAGGCTGCCACATGTACCAACAGGAGGGTCTGCATCCTGACTGCTAATGCACCAAACCCAGGCTCCTCAGCACTGCTATATAGTTAGGTAGCAAAAGTAACCAGCCTATGCTGCAGACACTCCTGTGGGTTTTTTTTGTCCCATGCAGACTGTCAGAAAACAGTTTACAACAAACCCTCTACCTGCTAACACCACACCAGGCTTCACTTTGGAGTTATCTGGGTTCTGCACAGAACTGCCACAACTCTGCTTAGGAGGTGCTCACAGTCCAGCAGATTCATTTTCTTGACCTCCTGAATCAGAACTGGGTAACCATTCTGTGATTAATCTAGAAACTGGACAGAAACTCCAGCAAGCTGAAAGGGAGAGGGGTGTTCAAATGGAGGATAAATCTGAATGGCAGGAAGTAGACAGATATGATCCTGTGTTGTGGTTCTCTGAACCAGAGATTTCACTGAACTTGGTGGATAGTCAAAAGGCACCCTAAGAGGCTGGGATTTCTGTAGGACAACCACTTCTTCGCTTGCAGTGGCAAGGTATTCCAGTGTTCGCCGCTGCTGTCATCAAAGGGCTTGCTGTCAAGAGAGGCTCTTAGCTCAGTTTGTCTTTTCTCTTGAAACCACATTGAAAAGGATTTCAAGTGACTATAAAAAAGGTGGTTTAGGGTCATGTTCTCAGTGTTTCTGAGACGTCTGATGTTTTTCTGCTGACTCTGCCATGTGTTAGCAGCAGCAACAAGTAATAAAACTGCATGTTGTTGGCACAAGCCTGTTGGAAGGGGGTAGGTGTTCTGGGGAACGTTTGGCTATTTTTGCCTCTACTGGGCACAAAAATGTCTTGAATCCATGTCCCTGAAAAACCTTATGTGGAGTTGTCTTTTTTTCTTTTCCCCAAAAAAACTTTTCCAGTGGAAATCCCTCCCCTCTTTTTTTTTTT
>VWYK01031673.1:37721-49435 GCA_013399775.1 Semnornis frantzii | reverse complement strand
TTTTTTTTTTGGTGGGGGTGGAGAAGGGAAAAATGTTCCAGTCTGTTAGTGACCAGCATCTGCAACTGTTCAGCTGAGTGCCAGGAAGCTTTGGCTAAAATCTGTTTGGGTTCTGAATTTTCAGATAACTGAAGGTTGATTTCATTTACTTTGAGGAAATATATATTTCAGAACATTATCCACAAATTATTCAAGAGCCCCATTCCAGAATCACCATTCAGTAGGAACATTTGCTAAAAGCTTTTCTTTTCTTCTTCTCTTTTCTCTTCTCTTTTCTCTTCTCTTTTCTCTTCTCTTTTCTCTTCTCTTTTCTCTTCTCTTTTCTCTTCTCTTTTCTCTTCTCTTTTCTCTTCTCTTTTCTCTTCTCTTTTCTCTTCTCTTTTCTCTTCTCTTTTCTCTTCTCTTTTCTCTTCTCTTTTCTCTTCTCTTTTCTCTTCTCTTTTTCCCCACTCCCCACGGTGGCAGGAAGAACATGGCATCAGAACAGGCAGGAATACTGTCTGGGTTTGGGCTGACAAACATGGACCTGCCTTGAGAACAGCAGGACATTTGCCTTGGAGAACTGACACTGCAGTGGTGGTGCCCAGGTTTTCACGGGTGTCTGGACACATGCAACAGCATCTAACCCCTGCTAGCAAACTGGGAGGAATTCAGTTGCAGATCTCTGGTGCATGGGCTGGTCAGATGGCTGAGAAAGAAAGGCCTGGAAGTGATATTTGTGCTGTTAAGCTCACAGGGACAGGGCACAAGCACTGGCTGGCTGTTGATGAGGTTGCTTAGCCATTAGCACATTCCCTGCTCAACTGTGCAGCGGTGTCCATATACAAACTGGATTAGTGTGGGCTAGGGAACTGTTGCAGGAGTTGGGATGGATGAGAACCCCTCTGTTTTAAGAGGAGGAAAATTTGTCTGTGTGCATCACATTAGTTGCTTTAGGTCTAGAAAATGGACTCTGTCTTGTTTATTAGTATAGAAGAGCCCTGAAGCTTGCCTTAAATCTAGAAATAGAGGGAGATTTGGTCCATCCACCCACACCTCTCCTTGACAGTCACAGAGTAAGAAATATTCTGCAGGTTTCTCTCAGCTTGTGCCACTGCATCCTGAGCCCAGTGTGTCTGCCAGGGCTCAGAGGAACAGCACATCTTTACGTCATGTCCCTTGTTCAACTCTGCAGTGATGTCATCCCAGGGCTGGGCTGTCCATGAGTGCAGCTGTTGAGTGTAGACAGCTGCCAGCAAACCCTCCCCAGCTCTGACATTTAAGGGGCTTCTCTTCTCCGTTGGGCCCATCGCTCGATGCTGACCAGTGATGGATGAAGTTTTGTGAGGGACCTGGGGAGGCAGGGAAAGGGTGAAGCCAGAGAAGATGGAGGCAGAGGGACAGCAAAACTGGCAGAAGGGAGCTGGCTGTACGTGCGGCGCCACAGACTCTGCACATACTGCGTGAAAGACTTCTTGAATAAAAATAACAGAAGGGAACATGAAAGACCCCAGTAGATGCCAGCAGTAACTGCAGGTCTCTGTGCTGGCCTGGTTCACCCTGTGCAGGACATGCTGTGCTCCAGTCTCAAAAATATGGCTTTACATTAGTGCTTGCAACATGGAGCAGAAACCCCTTCCCGAAGCACCTTGGTCCAAAGGGTAACCGAGGTCAGATGCTCAACCAGTGCCAACCTGCAGAGTTTCTCTGAGTTCAGGAATCCAGAGCACAGCTGCTGACATCTGTCCAGCATTAGGCTATATAAAGAAGTGCCTCAAAACCTGCCCCATCCCCGCTGGGTCTGAGGACTGGAGTTGACATGTAATCCTGCAGGCTCAGAAGGACAGACCTTTGGGGGTCTACTCTCTGTGCCTGGCACTGCTGCAGTTTCTTGAATTAGGTCAAGTGTGAAGAGCATCTGTGACGTGTCAGACAGGCACATCTGGGCATGTCAGTCCATTCCTTTCTCTGCCTCTGGGTGGGTAAAGCAGCGTTAGCTAATGCATCCAATATGCTGTGTGTTGCCCCACTGTGAGTTAAGCTTGCTGTTGAGTACTGCTGTTTCTCCCTTTCTCTGACCCCTCTTTTCCATTGCCCTCCACCCACAGCACTGAGATTGCCAGAGGTTTTGTTAAGGGGACAAGATAGGGCTGGAGGTGAGGATCAACCTTGGCTCTGTGGCTCTGCTTCCACCACCTCCCCAGATTCCTCCTGGGCAGATGCCCATGCATGAGTACAAAGTAGCAGCAACCAGTGCTTGTGGAAGTGTGAAGCTGCATTAATTACTTAGAGCGGCTCTTCTACCCAAACAGCCTGGCTGAAGGAGATCTGGTTCAAGCCAGCAGTTTCCAGGCATGCAAAAGCCTAAGCATTTTGTTTAACTTCCTTGCCTGCTGGGAAATGTCTAGTGTCTTACCCCTTTATGCAGTGTTTGGCAGGAAATGTGACTCTCGAAGGTCAAACGCAACCGACCTGATTACTGAGCGTAGTTGTTACAGGCAAAGGCTTAATGTGAGATCATGCAAAGTCTTTGCACTTGTGATAAATCTCATTTAACTCCCTGGGTTCAAAATCAAACAAAACTGTAAAATCCCAGTTCTGGGCATCCTCAATCTTGTTGCAGCACAAGATCCCAGCACTGCACAAGCAGACCCACACCTCCTTCTAGCAGTAACAGTAAGATACAGCAGTTACATCACACCAAATCCTCTAGCAGCTTTTTAGAGCAAGAGCCACCCAGATGGCCTTACGCTGTGTTCTGGAGCGACATCTGCTAAGCAAATGAGGGGATGATAGTGCAGTGATTTATCCAGGGTGCCTGAACTCTTAAATGGTTAAACGTTTGTTTGTTTATCTTCAAGGAGAGGATGCTGTACTTCCCAACTGTTTTTGTTTTCAGGGCTGGTGGAAAGCCAGTTCATTATGAGCGCCGCAGCACTCGAGAGATTCTCTCCCCTTGATCTTGGCCTTACTTCAGTTGGACTTCTTTTCGCTGTGTTCTTATCCTGCAGGAAATCTGTGAAGGAGAAAATAGGAAGAAGAAAAAAAGTAACTCAAAGCCATATGACTTTTATTTTTACAATCCAAGCAAGGAGTCTGGAGGATGATGTACCAAGGGACAGATCTCTCTGTATTTGGTATAAGTCCAGCAAGCCTGATTTAGCGATCTTTAATGCTGGCGTGACACTGTTAATGTTAGAATCTCCTGGTGTGTATCAGATTAAATGAAAGGTGGGGACTCAGATTGGTGGTGTTGATCATGCTGATGGATTTGTGCCAGAGATCAGTCTGGCATGGTAACTGTGATGCAGATAGCAGCAGAAAAGGCAGAAGTGTTGTGTTGATTGATCAGTGTTAACTGTCCACAAAGGGATAGGACCCTTCCCAGTACCTTTCTCTTCAAATACTGTGCTTAGCCTCGGCATGCTGTTACCAACTGCAGTGAGGAACCAAAGAGCTGGCAAGAGTACAGCAAAAATGGATACAAAGTGTAAGGGAATGCATCTCCATGTGCCTTCTGACTCTAAAGGGATGTGTGCCTTTTAAAAGTCTGCTTAAAAACAAGTTGTTGTGTTGTGTGCAGACTGACATTGCACAATGCTGGCTGGTTAATGCTCCAACACGGAGCAGCACAGACCTCCATCAGCAGTTCCTTGCCATGAAGTGATGACAGTCCTGGATGGAGGAAAGGGACTGCAGAAGGATCAGTGAAACCAAGCCTGTGGATCTGGGCTAAGTGAAGGCAATGCTCCCTAAAGCCTGAGAAGGAATTGATTAGGGTAGATTTGGGGGAATAAAAGGCATGAATGGGGGACATCTATGTGAGGAAACTCTGGAGTTCTCTCCCAGGCACTAAACTGAAATCCTCTTCTAATTACCAAGCCCTGGGGGAGCCTGTGAAAGCCTTTCTCTCTGTGCTGAGGTACACGGAGGACACTCTGCAGAACCCCAGGGATATCCAGGTGGCTCTGCCTAGTGTGGAGGCTCTGCCAGCTCCAGTCATGAACTCTCTGGGGCTACAGACCAAAGAGACAACCCTCCCTCGGCAGGAGATTGGGCAAGATGATTTTGTAGGTTCTTCTCTGCCCTGTGGCTCTTGGATTTGAGGGGTGGTTTTCCTACCTCTTTATTTTCATATAGGGAAGGGGGAGAGGAGTATCTGAGTGAAAAATTGTTCTCTGTATAATAAGTGTTTAAGTGGTGTTGCAGCAAGTTCACCTGGGCTGTTTCCCAGATTGCTGAACAAGGTAGTGATGTGATTGAGGGAGGAAATCCCAGAGGTCAAAGAAGGGAGGTAGGTTTGGATTTTGGATTTTGCTTAGAGATTGTCTGATTACATCGCAACAAAACTCTGGAGTCTTTTCTTCCTGGCATCATCCAGCATCTGGATACAGCATACAGCTCTTAGGATCCAGGGTAGGTTGAAGGCCAAGTATGCTAGATGTTGTGGTAGTCCCACAGTAACAAACTGTCCCTGCTGCAAAAGCTTTGTAGGATGTCCATAAGCAGTATCATATCTCTAGCTCCTCCATTCCCTTCCACACAGGTTCAGACCCAACAGCACCTCCAGAAGGTCTGTGATCACTGGAAGAGTGTTGCTTGAACGACTTGGATGTGGCAAGTCCTTCCCTTCACCCATTCTTTTCCCTTGTCCTAGGCTCTCTGCACACTGGCCGGAGCTCTCCACCCCCAGGGAGTGTCCCTGAAGAGCAGCAGCAAATTGCTCGTCAAGGATCCTACACCAGCATCAACAGCGAGGGCGAGTTCATCCCTGAGACCATGGATCAGAACGTAAGTGGGGCTGGAGCACTTGGGTTACACTGAGACAGCACCAGGCACGAGGGTGGCTGTGCCAGGAGTGCTGTTCCCACCACTGAATCCCCAGTGGGCCCTCTGCATGGGACTCAGGCCAGCTTTTTCCAGGAATGGGTGCCCCTGGGTTCGACCTGCTCAAGAAACAGCAAGGCCAGTTTCCCAGAACCCTAAAAGCCATCTGCAGTGGTAGTGGCAATGTGCTCAGGCACCTCAGGTAGCTCCAGAGGAGCGTAGGTCTGGGCTACATGTGCGTGCCAGCTGCCAGGCCCTTGTGGCCACAGCCTTCCTGAATGCTGGGATGAGGAGGGAGCTTGCCAAGCAACGATTGCCTGCGATTGCAACAGCCTGGGGATGTCAGCAGCTCTTGCTGCTTCCCCTGTGCTGTTTCTGCCTGAGCTCCAGTTACAGTTTTTGGCTCTGCCCTCAGCCTTTCTCTGGTTTCATCTCTGTCCCTCCCCTGTATTTTTTTTTCCCTCTCTTAATGAGGAGTTTGCATGTTCCATCCTTCTGTACTAAAAGACCAACTAGTTCATCTGCACAGTGACAAAGAGTACCTCTTCCTGCAGTTAATTTAGAACCCACAGCAGGGGAGACTCTGCAATGTGAAAGGATCAGAGGGGGAGCAGCTCACACCTCTCTCTGCATTTGTATCTGCTCAAGCCGTAGCTCCAAAAAGCATAGTATAGCTCTGCAGAAGTCAACTCAGCATGCAGTACATTCTTGCAAAGCTCTTGGAAGGGCACAATTTTCAGGAGGGCTGGCTTTGCAGGAGGAACATGGATGGGCACCCAGAAGGCACTAAGCTCACTGCAGTAGGCTGTTGTGATGGCCCCCAAGAGTCTTGCCTGAGGACATGTGCATTTGCTACACTCAAATAGCATCCACTAGGTCTGCTTTTGTGTGCAGGCTGTGCCAGTGTTTCCATGGCAAAGTTATGTTTTCAAGGGTTTATTATACAGCCATTAATAAAATAAGGAGTCACTTTGGGTGAGTCTTGGCAGTGTCAGAGTACAGATGTGTCTTGTGCTCCTTGCAGCCAAAAGTTGGCTTTCCATTGTTTTCACATGCCTTCCAAACACATTTGGTGGGATTAAGATGAAGTGTGTGTGTGTGTGTGTGTGTGTGTGCAGGGGGGAAGGTCCCATGAACTCCCCCTTGGGTGTAAATCAGTGCAGCTCCACTGACTGTGAGAGGAACTCCATTAGCAGTGGCTGAGCTCTGAGCTTGCTCCTGATGAAAGTTCCTACATGCTTGCCTCATTTTTCCCCAGCATCACACTGTGGGTGGCCTGCTGCCCTTCTCTGGCATATTAAATGCAGGAAAAAAGGAGATTTGGGCATGGGACTTGTTTAGCTCTTGTCCCTAAGAAACTGTGCTTTTCCTCATGTGGGCTTTGCCTGGAGACTGTCCTTGTGCTGCAGCTTCCATGTGTGCCTTGTGGAAAACCACTTACAAGTTGATGCTTAATGCTTTTGGGGGATGCCCCCGTGAAAGCCTGTGATGTAATTTCAGTCTTTGCCTTGAGACCAGCTTGGCAGATGAACAGAGGTTGATTCTGGAGCCAGCTCAGATTCCCAGTTCTATGCTTTTGAGAAATGAGTCTGTTGAGCGTTATTTTAACTACTGAGAGACCTGGCATGGCTTGTAGTGATGGACAGTGGGTCCAACAGAGGTCTTGCTCCCCTTCAACTGGTCCATTTTGAAGAGTAATGCTTTGGGGTAAAAACAGGGAAGCAAAAAAAGATCTTTCCAGTTGGGCCTGTCCTGCCAAAACAATGCAAACTGTTATGGCAACCAGTTGGGGAGGTCCAGCACAGGAGCAGCTCATGGAAAGGGAGTCTGGTGCTGTACATGGGAAAGGAGAAGCAGAGTGGGTCCAGGAACCACTGAAGAGTGACTCCATGTGATGTTGAACCCTTGTTGCTCAGCTCTCCCAGGAATGATCTGGTCTTGGGGCTGGCTGTGGAGCAGGGGTTAGTGAATCCACGGTTGGTCTGCGGGCAGGAGGAAGCATCGTGCCGACCAACAGCACACTGTGGCCCTGAGCAGGCTCTGTTCCCTGTAGAGGTGCACATAGCCCCTAGGCTTGCACTTGATACAAAACCTCTATTGTTACTAACCAGCTATAAATAACCCCATCCAGTACAATGTCTCATCCAGGAAGCAACACAAATGCAGCTTTTGACTCACTGAGCTAGCCAGAACCAAGCCAGTTGCTCCAGCCAAAAGCTCTCATGATGCTTCCCTTATCACTGGAGAGGAAGGCTGGTGGTGTGTGCCAGGGCAGCCTGGGGAAGTCAGGAGTCCAGGGCTGTGGCACACACAATATGCACTCGGCCTTGGGCACATCATTTGTGTCCTGATTTAGTGCTGTTTTTTTTTTCCCCCCACAAATACTTTGAGCACTTGGCTTCTCAGCATGCTTTGAATATCAGGGTGCTAGTTGTCTTTGCCTTGATTTCCCTCCTAGCAAATAGCAGTTGGAAACAACAATCCAGAGAGGGCATCATAAATGGATTTTAACTGGGAAGAAAACTTTTGTTAGATTGCATCTCAGCTTTACTGGGGCTGTCATCAGCAGGTGTAGATCAGGTGGCTTTGGTGGAGCCTTTTTGACCCTGCAGTGGTCTGCTAGCACTGGACTCTGAAGAGCTGCAGTCTGTAGTTTTATTGTTTTCCCTTTACTTTCAATGTCAGATGCTCGAAGCTTTCATCAGCCCTGATGACTCACTGTCTGGGAGCTGCCAGTCGCTGGACAGATCTGTGGACAGGTGAGTTGTGCATGTCACCATCATTCTGCAACAGGTTTCTCAGGGAATTCATGGTTGTCCTCTACTTGGAAATGTTCAAAGCCAGATTGTGTGGGACTTTGAGCAGCATGGTCTAGTGAAAGGTGTCCCTGTGCATGACCAGGGTGTTGGAACTAGACTATCTTTAAGGTCCTTTTCAACCCAACTCATTCTGATTGTGTTCACAAGCTGAAATGCAGCTCCTGCCCTGTGGTGGTAGAGTGGAGCCAGTGACATCCCCTAAGGGTTTCTATTGGGATGAGGATACACGTGAAAGGACCAGAATTATCCTGAATGCTAAAAACCAGATCCTGGCACAGACATCTTTGTGAGGGTATGATTAGAAATGCAGTAATCTGAGCTGCACAAAGCCACAGACAGCCTGGCTTCGTGTGCCCACATTTTCTCTTTGGTCAGATCCCTCTCCTACTGCTCTGACTTTTTGCAGTCACCAGGTCAATACTCTGTTAGCCTCTCCATGCCTCTGAGCCTGCTGTCTGCTCTCCATTGACCACTTGTACATTCAGCAGCTCCTGTGCACTGCCAGCAGCCACAGACGTGTTAGTCAAGGTGCTGAGGACACCAGACAAGCAAGAGCTAAGTTTAGCTTCTCAGCAGGAAGCAACTAGGACACACTGTACTAACATAGGCTGCAGTTCAATAGTTGGTGCTACTGGTTGGTCCAAGCTCACACGTGCACAGCAACTGTGTGCTAGCTGCTGTGGGTAAGACACTGTGTCCTTTGGGGAAGCAATATATATATATTTTTTTTCCATCTGCATCAAAGATTTTCCTTTCTCTTTCCCCTGCTGTTTTTGCCATGCAGCATCAAGGCTGGGGCCCAGCAGGGCTGCGTGGTGTTGATTTCACTGCGTGGCGTGCTCTGGGTTTGCAGCTTTGTGCGCTTTGGATCTGTCTCAGCATCGAGGTCCATTTCCTTTTTGTGGCTTTTAATAGTTTCCTGTGATGTATTCACTCATTGTTAAGGGCCCTATCGAAACTGGATTCCTTGTGCTCCCAGCCTTTGCTTTTGCATAGACTTAGCTAGGAAGAACCATGGAAGGAGCACGGCCTGGTTGTAACACTTTAGTGGGAGCTGAGAAGAGAGCGCTGGGCAGGTTTGTGAGAGGGTAGCATGGCTTGACTTCACATGTGAAGAAGCAGGGAGCTGTGTTCAGCCATGGGCTATAGGAGCTGGAAGAGGCCATGAGGAGGGCTGTAATCTTCAGAGACAGAAAGAGGAATAAGTATGACTAGTCCTGCAAAGATGTAGCTGAACCCTTGCATCCAATTGTGTGAGATGGCATTAGCCCAAAAAGGGCAGAGTTAGTCACCAGGTGTGGTGACCAATCCGATGCTAAGAAATGACACAACAAATTCCACCTTGCTGTAGCAAACCTGCCATGGTCAGCTTTGACACAAGATTTGAGAGTGCTTTACAAAGCAGATTCCTACTGCTGTGTTAAAAGGAGAGTAGAAAGCCACTGTCCAGATCACCCAGTTCAGTAACATTAGAAAAGACCTTTAAGATAATCAAGTCCAACTGTCAACCCAACATCACCATCCCCACTAAATCACGTCCTGAAGTGCCACATCTGCACACTCTTTGAATGCCTTCAGGAATGGTGACTCCACCACTTCCCTGGGCAGTCTGTTCCAATGACTGAGCAATTCCTTAGCCTTTATTGACCCTTGCAGAGGCTGGGGTGAAATTGGGCTTTAGCATCCTCCTGCTGTAGTTTTAAGGCCTTGAGCCTTGAAGCACTAATCTTAAGCTCTGCCTCCTGGTCTCCTGGGAGTGTGCATGTGCCCAGCAGCACACCATCCTGTGCGAGGAAGGTGAAGATGGTGTTTGGGAGAAGAGAAATCCTGCATGAATCAGGCGTGACTGAAGCAGCCCAGTGTGTACATCTGCAGCAAATAAGCAGTGCTTATGAAAAGCAGAGCTGCACGGTTGAACTCCTGATATGGAGGGAGAAGAAGCTTCACTGCTCTGAGGTGACAGAGTAGTGGAACAGGCTGCCCAGACAGGTTGTGGACACTTCCAAAGCCCATGTGTTCCTATGCAGCCTGCTGCAGGTGAACCTGTGTTAGTGTGGGGTTGGATGATGTCCAGATCCAACCCCCACTATTCCATGATTTTGTGATTCTGTGCCATGGGCTTTGGCTGCTTCATTTCAGCCTGATAGCTGCATTTTGCAGCATCCCTTTTGTTGTCACAGGAACAAGCCATGATCTAGGAAAAATCCCTCAGTCTTAGTTGTTGTGCACGTTGAGGATGGGAGCTCAGCTGGGGCTGCTCAGTGCCTCTTGTGGCACAGCTAGTCCTTTCTGCTTGTAATCACTTCCTAATTCATTCCATAGCCTTGCAGATATAATCAAGTGTTTGGTTTTTTTAATTATTTCCTTTTTCATGCCTTTGCAGCCCTCCCTTTACCCAAACCCCTGTTCCTGGAAGGAAGACCCATCCCAAAGACAGTCTTGATTGCATGGGTAAGCACTCTTTGAGGTTTGTTTTTGCTTAAAAGTATAAAAAGCATGTAGTAAAGAGACTGGATAAAGGCTATTAGAGAGATGAAACCACATGAAAAGTAATTAAACAAATCAAGCAAACCAACTCCATTGCTTAGGTTAGACTTCAAAAAACGGCCCTGCAGTGATCAAACATGAATGTTCTGTTAAAATCAAAAGATCCAGAGCATCAAACACAGGCAGGGCTGCTCTCGTCATTGTTAACCCTTCTTGGCCCTGCAGCAGCAGTGGCAGCACTGAAGGACCTTTGGGCCTGGTTCAGGAATTAATTTGTAACAACAGCTGTTCAAACAGAGTAGCAAGGGCCCCAAAGTAAATGGATGCAAGCAAGTAAAGCTGTTGAAAGAGGAAGGACAAGTTCTGTGTTGGGAGAAGTTGCTGAGAGGGCCTTGATTTTGTATTTGGAGACAACTTCAAGGTGCTGGCAAGCAGGAAACAGCCTAGTGAGATTGCCTTTTGTCTCTTAGTGCCTATGAGCTGCACTTGCAACATCCTGACTTTCTCCCATAGCAAAAGCCCTGTCCCAGACTCTAGGGATTTACACCTCTTCCACTTGCATTGATAGTAACCTGTAACACTGCAAGTGCTGCTAGAGAAAGTGCATTGGTAACTCACAAGGATCATAGGTTACTGCCTAATCACATAAACATCCAGCTGTTAAATCATGGAAAGTCTGTAATGCTGTAATGACTTTCACTATTAAAAATGAGCACATGGCAGTCAGCCTGTGGCATGATAACTCACTTCTGGCCTGAGGCAGGATCCAGACTGAGCTGCGGTCAGTCCACATCGCTGAAGGTTTTAATGCATCCCTTGTGGTACAGGAGGCATTTTGCTTTGAGACACCTGTCTGCATCGTTGCTCACATGTGGGTCACCAAGAACTTCTTGACCTGTCCTTGTTGCTTTTCTTGCTGACCATATTGCAGCCATTATGTGGTCCTGTTGTGCAGTGCTGTAATGGGGAAATCATGCTCAAGTGCAGCAGAGGCCAGAAACGGTCTCCAAGGAGTGACTGCTGGCCCCAGGCTAAGACAAACAAACAATCAGAACAGACTGTGTCATTAGAGCTCGATGGAGGAAAAACAGGAGGTGAAAGATGGAGGGGGGAATGACAGATATTTTAATCTCAAATTATTCAGTGCTACCAGCAATGGTTTCCTGTGCTGTGGTGCTGTATAAAAAAAATATGCCCTTATCTCATGCAGCCATCCTTCTGGCACAATCTCATGTCTAGTCTGAACTCTGGTAGTCTTTAATCCTTTCTGTACATCCTAAATCTGTATTTCTAGCACTTCATCAAAGCAAATATAAAGTTTGAAGTTCTGGGGGTTATAAGTCAGTCTCTGGCTTTCAGAGGTCAGGAGTCACATCTAAATGGAAGGAGGGGAAAAATGGTCCACTGATGTTTGAGTGCTGGCATTTTGCAGTTTCCTGGAATTAGCTGCTGTCAGAGCAGAGGGTTTGGAGAGATGGATCTGGGCTTAACCATGCCTGGTGTGACAGTTTGGGAGTTCCCTGCCCCCCCCCCCACTTGTAAAATGACCCAGACTAGAACTCATCCAGCTGGAAGTTAAGAGATGAAGCTCTATTTACAGCT
>VWYK01031673.1:0-37608 GCA_013399775.1 Semnornis frantzii | reverse complement strand
ACTGCCAGCTCGAGACACTCTCTTATCTGTTTTGGGTCCCTCTTCTAAACATCTCAGCAAGCCTATGAGTGAAGTAGACATCACCATTGTTTTCTTTCACAGCCTATAGTATAATTTTCTCTATTAAAATATTCCAATTAGCTCAAACCAGCACACCTGGCTGTTCTGATTCCATGCCTTTTTTTTTTTTTTTTTCATTTTTCACATACAAATAAGATGTTCAGTGCTCTGCCGTGGAAATGAGGCATGGTCTGTGTTAATCCCCTGCCTGTATGAACAGTGTGAGCCAAAGTCCATAAAGTCAGCAGTTAATTCCCTTCACTTTAGGGGCACCAAGACTGGTGCATCTAATCCTTATTTTGCACTAAGCAGTGTGTGACCATGGACATATCTCAGAGTGAGGCGTGGGGAGCGTCTGGTTGTGTAAACGAACAGCTCGTCACCTTGTTCTTGCCTGTGACTCTGTGTGAAGACCAGAATGCTTTCCCAACAGAAACATTCTGGGCCAGATGCTGAGCTGATCTCAAACACCTCTCCTTTCCTCCTGTCAGATTTTGACATCCCGTTCTGCGAGAGGTTTGGCAAAGGGGGGACCTTCCCCAGGCAGTACCACCTCTCCCAGAGTCGCAAGGACTACAGTGACGGTAAGAGAACGATGGAGAGCTGGGGAGGGAGGGAAGTGCTTCATCCAGGATCTCCATGGCTTGTGACAATGACTGGGCTTAGAGAGAACTGGGAAGGAGAGGTTTCCAGGAAGGGGAGAGCCCCCAAGTAATTTGGGATTCACTTGTGCGTTCTGAGGAGTACCCTCTCTGAGACCTTGGGGGTTTGCTTTTGGGAAGTGCTGAGCATCTACAGCGTGTGTCCAAGTCAGTGCTCAGCTTCTCTGCTTACACCTGTTGGTTTAATATAGCCACATGGATGACTGGCATTTCTCATCCCTGGCAATATCAGCCTTTCTGTTCCCCTAAACTGCTTGAAATTGAGCATACTGACTTGTGACCTTTACAGCAGATTTCTCACAGAGCTGCAGGAAATCCCATGGTAATTTCAGAGTAGCAGTGTCTGTTCACATCTCTGTTTTAATCTGGTGAGCTCTGAGCTTTGGGGACCACTCCATTGCCTTCTTGCTCCTTCTTCTTTCACTGTATGAAACTGCAAGTGATGTGAGCCAAAACTGAATAAGAATCAAATTCCCTTGAGAAGAAAACGCTGAGGACCCGCAGGCAGCACATTGAACATTCCAGAAAGAGCTTCATCTCTCTCTGATGCCACTATTGTGAAAGCAGTCATCACAGGATCTGGCACTGCTTGTGTGGCCACTTAGATGGTGGACTTAGGGGATGACAGAGATCATTTGCAGTGTAATCTCTGCCTGTTCAAAGTTTAATTGTGATTAATGATCAACAAACCCCCTGATGTAATTAAACTGTTGTGGACCCCTCTGAAAACATCTGCATTAGATGTAATGCCTGCTGTTAACAACTTGTAAATCGAGTTTAAAATGTTCAAGGGCTTTGCTTCAGTTTCATTAAACTCATTTTGTTTACTTTGAAGAGATGTATCTCTGGATCTGGGCAGCAAGAAGGTGGTGATAGGTAGATCCAAGCTCTGTGTTCTTGCAGTAACTCTTCCCCTTTTCTCTTACAGGCCGAAGGACTTTCCCTAGGAGCTACTTTCCACAGGAGAATTTGTTTCAGCTTGTCCCTTCTAGCAGAACCAAGAGCTTTAATGGAGACAGCAAGCTCAGCACCTTGCAGTATGATGAGTACAGGCCCAAGTGGTGGAACAATTGTGAAAAAGGTCTGCAGGTGTTCAGCACCTCCCCTACAAAAGCTAGGAACTGTGAGTGAATCAAAGCTGCTTGTGTCTGAGGTCTCAGTACATCTGCATCTTGACACCAAATTGAGTTTCTGTGACTTGCTGGGTTCCAGGGCATCAGCTAATCTAACCACGTGTGAATTACACACACTGTATCTTACCTTGGCCTGGAGCTGAGGGTGTATGTGAGCTCAGCTGGTGTTCATCACTTGCTGAGGTGCAGAAAATGGATTGTGTGCTGAAATATCTGTGTGCCCCTGCAGCAGAAGCTTCCAAGAGACTTAGGATGTGGGAGCAAGTGCATCCAGAGGCTCCATTCCTTGGCTTACATTGCTGTCATCCCAGCACCCAAAAATGGTGTTGCAGGCTGCTATGGTATTGGAAGACTGCCTATTCTATAGAAATTGGTGCATCCTGGGTCTGTGCAGTGATGGATAACAACCCAGAAATGACCAGTGAGACAAAACTCTTTACTGGTCTTTGCCTGGGTTGCTAAGTCAGCCATACTGTATCCTGCTAACCACTCTTGTGGCAGAGGAAAGTCCAACACTGGCTAAAAAAGCAGCTTTTGGAGGAAGGGCTCTTAAACGTGGCTTTTCTGGGACTGGTTTCTACTTCATACTAATACAGACTGTGAGACATCCCACCAATGCACGCCAGTAGCACTAACACAATTCAAACTGCTTTGTCACAGTGCCCCTGTGAGAGGGTGGCTCACTGCCTGCCCTTGTGAGCAAATTCTGAGCCAGATCTACCCTGTATAGGATCAGATGGACCCTGATGCTGAAGTCTCCCTGCCCTGCTCTTTGCTCAACCCTCTCTTCTCTTGTGTAGCCCTGCAGGCACCTGTGAACTGGAGGCTGGGGAAGCTGCTTGGAAGAGGAGCTTTTGGGGAGGTTTATCTCTGCTATGATGCTGACACTGGCCGGGAGCTGTCAGTGAAGCAGGTGCCTTTTGACCCCGACAGTCAAGAGACAAGCAAAGTGAGTAGGAGGGCAGAACTGCATTCTGCAGCATATTGGGGAATTGTGGGCTGGAGCCTGAGGGTGGAGATGGCATAGGAGTCTGTGTCCCTGGTGGAAGGCAGTGTGGGGACACAATGTGTGCTCTGCAGTGTGATCCTGAGTGGCTTGTGGCAGCAGATAGCACACTCTGGCTCTCTAATACCCTGATTAAGTTGGCCTACTCCGTCTTGGGTATCATCTCTTGTGACTCTGTCTCTGCTTTTCCTTTGTTTTGACCTTCTTGCTCCCTTCACTTTGTTCCCCCTCTGGGCACTGCATTAGCTTTGCTGGTGTCTTCTTTCACAGCTTTCCAGCAAAACTCCTCGAGCACAAGTAGTGATAATAAGCAAACCTGTCTCAAAGCCAGCCCTCATGTATTCCACTTGTCTTTCTCATTGCCTTTTTTATAGGGCACTGCTTCTCATTTCCAAGCCTTACGTAGCTGTTATCCTTGGGGGCCATTTCACTGGTGCTAGGAAGAGTGCTCAGCATCAAGCAGTATTTGGATGACATTCCCAGAGTAACCATTCCCTTTCATCGTGAAATGTGCCTGGTTTGTTGCAGGAGGTGAATGCCTTGGAATGTGAGATTCAGCTGTTGAAGACCCTTCGTCACGACAGGATAGTGCAGTACTATGGGTGCTTGCGGGATCCTGAGGAGAAGAAGTTGTCTATCTTTGTTGAATACATGCCAGGGGTAAGTGCAGGTCCTGCTAAAGATTGTCCTGGGTGGCAGAGAACAGATTTAGACCACCTTAGATTTTGGTAAAATTGGGATCTGGAGTTAAACTGTTCTGCTAGGATGCTCTTTATCTGATGAGCCAAATCGAAACAGCGGGTGCCTCTCCAAGGCTTGGAAAAGCTTAGATTATATCATAGTGAAGCCCCTCAACACGTACTGGGTGAAATCAAAAGCCCCTCAACACGTACTGGGTGAAATCAAAAGCCCCTCAACACGTACTGGGTGAAATCAAAAGCCCCTCAACACGTACTGGGTGAAATCAAAAGCCCCTCAACACGTACTGGGTGAAATCAAAAGCCTCAAAGGCAGGTTTTATGTTTGAACCCTGAAGCAGGGTGTGTTCACAGTCTGCAATCTGAACTTGGCGAATGCGGGACATGATCCAGATCTGTCTCCAAACGCTGTGGCCTGAGCCCATCTTTAAGTATTTATTGCAAATCCCTGCAGGAAAAGCTAATAGTACAACTGTCCACCCACAGCTGTCACAATTATTTATGGGTTGCAGCACATGCATATTAAAATAGTGTTAGCTGTAAATCTTCTGTTTAGGACAGAACTTCATGCTGGTAGCATTACCCTCTCATGCAAGAGTGGCTTTGGTTTGTGAGTTTGGTGATAGAGGACAAAAAGACCAGGGGAAGGAGTAGATCAGAAAGCTTTGAAAGAGTCTAAACAGGGACTGGAAAATGCACACAGATGAGCTGAACATCTCTTTCTCTGTTTGCAAGCATGTGAATTAAATCAGCCATCCAAAGTTGGTATAAACCAGCATCGTGGTATTTACATTGCCAGAGGATCTGTTCTCCTAAGTCCTGCCTGTCCAGCTGGATGCATTCCCCAGAGTGTGGGAGAATAAACCCTTGTTTATACAGAGATTTCTAAGGTCAGAAGGGACTATTAAGTCATCTGGTTGCAAATAATTGTGGTCATTAGTAAATGTGCTAGAAGCTCTTCTAACACATCTTGCATGCGAGTAACCAGGTGGACTTCCACGCCAAGTCTCTTCCAATCTCTGTCCCACTTTTCTCCCTCTGGACATGCATCTCACTTTTAGACCTTGCCACAAGACGTGGACCCAGAGGAGTAAACCCCACGAGCTTCAGCAGTCTTCTTGCCACTTATTCTGCAGCATGCTAGTGTTTGTTAGCAGCCAGGAAACCACCATTTGATGCTGGGGCAGTGTCCAGCAGGGCTGGAAGTCGAATGTTTGGGTTTTTTTAATGATAAACCAGAGCTCTGGCTAAATACAGATTGACTTTTTGTGCTGCAGCAGTAGCTCATTTCACAACAGCGGCTCGTGGCTGTGGTTCCCAAGGATGGTAGAAGTGAATTAATTCCCAAACCTTACAGGACAGCAGCTCTGCAATGCTGGGCCTGGCCAAGCTTCTGACTTGGTACAGCCACAGCTTGGCAAAATCTTCATGGGGCCAAGCTTAGGTGCACTATTAGCCTGACATTCGTATGACTGCCCTCATTAAGTGGCTGACTCTGTGTTTTCTGCCCTGCCCATAAATTAGTGTTACTATTTTTAATTTATGGTTGGAAGCCAGAATTGTCTATTTCACTGCAGGCCTTGAAGACCCTGTTTGCCCTTCTTGTTTGATACTCCCCCAGGAGGGTGAGGGAGAGCAGGATAAGAAAGCTTGTTTGGTATTGGATGAGGGGACATAATGCCTTGCATAGAAGATGTAAGAGGGACTGATTTCAGGGAAGCTCAAGTTGCTTCAGCAGTGCTGTGAAAGGGAAAGGAAAGGCCCATCCACAGGATCACCACCAGCCCCAAAAGAAGGCCAGAACAGTAGCTGGGCAGAGCAACAGCAGAGGTGGGTGGATGTGGAAAAGCTAATACAGTTTGACTGACTGACATGGAGCAGCTGACAGTTCCCAGAACAGAAAGACTGTAGCAATCTTGAGTCATCCCCAGAGCTACAGAACAGGCTCTGGTTTCCAGCTAACCTGAACACTGAAAATAAAGCTGGGTGCAACCTCTCTGTTCAAACCTCACATCTGCCTCTGGTTCCTCCCTGCTAAAAGCCAGCTCTGGCACAGAGAGGGACATCCATTTCCAAGAGAGCAGAAACTATAGCTAAACGTTTTGAAAATGATAGATGTCTGCATCGCAGCTTCCTTTCCTCTTTGATAAATAACATCAAACCAGCTGGAGCCTGCATCCTAGGTCAGAAATTCAAGTACTTGCAGATCGTCTGCCCCGGGTGGTGGTGCTGAAGCAGTTCCATGGGGAGCTGATCGTCTCCCTCGTGGCAGTGGGGCCTTGCTGTGAGAAGCTGTGGGATGAGGCTTTGTAGAAGACTGACAATCTGGTTGAGTAGATCCTCTCCTTTGAGTTGTAGCTCTTCATCAGTTCTGTCTTTCTCCGTGAGCTCCTGGTGGCGTCCAGCCACTAGAGGGGGAAAGAGGTCTGTAGCGCTGGCAGAAGGTGGCGCAGCAGGTGGCACAGCTGCACGCCGGAGACCATACCTTCCTTCATCCCTTCGCTCGGATCTGGGGACAAGCCTTTGCTCCATTCAGCACTTAGTGCAGTTTCATCTTGCCGTTTCCACAGCAAAGCAGAGATTGAGCTGGAAGACAGAGTGGCCAGAGCAGTTTACAGATGCTCTATGAGGGGGTGGTGCTGCAGGTCCTTACGGTTGGTGCCTGTTGTTTCTTTGCAACAGGGCTCAATAAAGGACCAGCTAAAAGCTTACGGTGCTCTGACCGAGAACGTCACACGGAAGTACACCAGGCAGATACTGCAGGGAGTCTTCTACTTACACAGCAATATGATTGTCCACAGGGACATTAAAGGTGAGTAGATAATACAGAGATTCTGGCTTGCTTGGGTTAGTTCAATGCAACCTGCCCTCACCCTAATATCAATTCGTGTGCAAAACATAGTGCTGGACTCTGATATTTAAAGTCTTTTTATTGCTGACCTTCACCAGCTTGAATCATCAGACTCTTGAACAAGCAGCTGAAAACAAAATCTTGTGCTGTCTTGCTGCTTGGGAAGCCCAGATTAAATATTCTTGAGAGGGATTGTTGTTTGTTTACTGCTCTTACACTTCCAAAACCCATGTTACACACTCAAGAACTGAGAGACCTTGGAATTCAGACAGATCTGAAGCTCTGTTCTGCTGTATGCAGGTGAGGAGGATGTTCTGTCATCTCCTGTCCACTGCTCACTTTTAGGAAACTTACTCTCACCAGCACCTCCTCATTCAGTCAACCCTCTCAGAGAGCAGCTTCCTGCTGCTAGGAGAGAGGGATTTTATGTAATGCTGAGTCTGGCCCCACCAAATCCCTTTGGATTCCCACATGTCCAGCTCTTTGCCTGTGCCCTTCCTGCTCTGCTCACTGTAACCACTTCAGTGTTCAGTGTAATCACTTTACTGTAACCACTTCAGTTCAGGCTGCTGCTTCATCTCTCAGGGTCTTTGTTTTTCATTTTTACCTCAGGTGCCAATATTTTGAGAGATTCTGCTGGAAACGTGAAACTTGGAGATTTTGGGGCCAGCAAACGCATCCAGACCATCTGCATGTCTGGGACTGGGATTAAATCTGTCACGGGAACACCGTACTGGATGAGCCCAGAGGTCATCAGTGGAGAGGGCTATGGAAGGAAAGCTGATGTGTGGTAAGGAATACAGTAGAAATCCCCACTGCTCCTTAAACAGTCCCTTTGAGAAGTTGTGATGGGAACAGGTATAGCTAACAGGTGAAAGGTGGAGAGTTGCGAAGGATGGAGACAGGAACTGAGTGTCAGGATCAACTGTGCAGGTACCCAGAGGGAGCATATTGTAGCTGAAGGTCCCAAAACAGGAGCACTCAGGATCACGACTTGCTTTTGGAAGCTCTTATCATGTGAGAGGGTAATGTACAGCTCCACCTTGTAGCTGCTATTGAATTCTGGACAGCAGGTTTGATTTGCTAAAAGAGCTATTGAGTTTTGGTGTCCTTGATTTTAGGTTAGCTAAACCCATCTCAGTGGCCCAGGCGGATCTTGTGCAGCCTCTCAAAATCTGCTGCTGGATGTTTGCATGTGGCTCAGCTACAATGACAACCAGAATCATTGGCTGCTTGTGAATCTTTTGATCTGTGGAGCGTGTCAGCTGGAGCCTGGAAGAGTTGGAATAACATTACTAATCCTCCCAATGAATTAAGAGGAAGCACAGTCTCCACAGTGTGCGTTCCATTGGGTGCCCAAGCAAGTAGGGTCAGCAAAAACTTGTCCCTCCCACAGAGCCCTGCTTGAGAGGGAAGCCTGGGGAGTCCTTAGTGGGCAATCATGAACCCTGCATCTCTAGCTCTGGCTGATGCAAGGGACTAGGGTAAACTAGGAATGGAGGTGGCAGAGAGAGTCCCTGCTGGTATGAGAGCACTTGAGCAAGCACAGGGAAACCTCTCAGGCTCTTGCTGCTCATCTGATGTGCTCCTTCTCAGATGCATGTTGGAGATGAAGTCAAATGTAGGCAAACACCTTTCATTCTTGCTTAGCTTCCTGGGGAGCTACAGGCTGTCACTGAAACTGTGGTATCTAGACTCGTGCTAGGGTTTCCCTTCAGGGGAACATTCCAGTAAGGCCTCTCACAGTTTTATGAAGCTTAGTACCCCCCAGTTAACACAGGCAGAAATCCCATCAGTGTTAAGGCATGGCTTGCAAGTTCCCTGCTCCTAGTGGGGCTGCAGAGCCCAGTCCTAAGGGCCTGTGTGAGCTTCAGAGGGCCACACATAGCAGAGGTATGTGGCCATCTCTCATCTGGGTTTGCTCCCCGTACAGTCTGATCCAGACAGGTGCAATCCTGGGCTTCAAATGCACAGCCACCACCCTGGTCCATTGCCACCTCTCTTACCCCTGTGTGCTTGGTGTTGTTGCAGGAGCGTGGCCTGCACCGTGGTAGAGATGCTAACAGAGAAGCCACCGTGGGCAGAGTTTGAAGCCATGGCAGCTATTTTTAAAATTGCCACCCAGCCAACCAACCCCCAGCTCCCCGATGGTGTCTCCAACTGCTGCCGCAACTTCCTCAAGCAGATCTTCGTGGAGGAGAAGCGGAGGCCGACGGCCGAGGACCTGCTGAGACATCCCTTTGTCAACTGTGGGCTCTGAGCCCTGCCAGCGGGGATGGGGAAACGCCAGCGGGAGGGGGGCAGCCGCCAGACCTGTGGCCTTCTGTGCTCTGCAGTTCAGACCCTGGCCCTGGGCTGTCCTGGCAGTGGTCCCCACAGGCGCCTTCTTGCTGGCTCAGCACCTGCCATGCCACTGGATCTCCAAGCTGTGCTCGGGACTGTTGGTTCCAGGAGCTCGGAGTGAGGGATTTCCCGGACCGTGTGGGTGCTGGCTTCGGACCAAGGAACCTCCTTGCTGCCAGCAATGCCAGGGTTGTCCCCTCCTTGCCGCGTTGCTTACCTCTTGGGGAAGGTGCAGCCAAAAATGGGATCTGTCCCCCCTCCAGCATGACAGTGATGCTGGCAGCATCCCCGGGACTGTGGAGGAATGAGATGCTCGTTAGTGATCTCCAGCTCTCACAGGGGAACAGACAGGGGCCTCAGCCACGCCGGAGGAGATGATCCTCAGACTGCAGAGTCGGGGGGGACCCGGGCGTCCCCATTCACAAGGGGACCAAACCCTGCTGGAGGCTATGGGACCAGCCTGCACCTCCGGCAGGCGGCGTTCAATACTGTTTGTGCCTTAAGCGGTTACGGTCCAGGAGCGATGCTCGGCCGGGCCCAGAGCACGGGGTCGGTGCCATGGCGCAGCCGTGCTGGCTTTGCCTGTGTGTGTGCACGTGTGTGTGTGCGAGGCGTGGCAGAAGAGGTCTTCTTGGGGCGCAGGAGGTCTCTGCGGGGTGCACCCATGGACAGATGCCTGGAACCTTTGCCACAGGCTGTACAGAGGGACGTTTCAATGCTGCCGATGCCTGCAATGAACAGGGCTGAGCACCAGTTTGTGCTAGGAACCCTCAGGGTTCAGGTGGGAGCTGGAGAGGGGGCCTTGGTGAGGGCAGCTCTCTGCTCATAGCCATAGCCCTGCTGTCTTGTGCCCCTGCTGTTACGCTGAGGCTGGAGGGATGCCAGTGCATTCTGGAAGTGGAGCTGCAGGAAGATCCCTGTCAGTCTCTGTAAACCCCATGTGGGTGCCTAAAGTTAGGCAGAGAAAAATGGTGCCTGCAGATCTGGGCTACCAAGGGCTGAGTGCCTTCTCCTCTGTGTCTCATGGAATCAGCCTCTGGTGAGGGGAAGGGGGACGTCATCTCCAAGGTAGTGCTCAAGGGAGCAGCTGCAGGACACAAGCCTGGTCTGAGGACCAGGAGAGCAGAGCTGCGTAGGTCAAGGGCAGCTGGAACAAGGTTTCTTCCTGCACTATATTGGAAGTTGTAGGAGGAAAAGGGACAGTTGAAAGCAGACTTGGGCCTCTTTGACTAACACTAACTTGCTGGAAAACCTGGGAAGGGAGCATGCACAGAGATCCTGAAACTAATTAATTGGATCTTTGGGCAAATTAATTGCATTGTCACACCTCCCCCTTCCCTGCTGCCTTAGCTGTTTCCACCTGGCTCAGCAAAGGGTTAAATAAGCAATTACTGGGAAGTTGCTGTCATAATACTGCTTTTAATTGAAAACGAGAAGTGTTGCTTGGACTGAAGAGAAAACTGAGAAATTAGTTTTTCATGTGACTTCACACATCCTTGAATTCTTCCTAGTGGAAGAGATCAAGACTTTGCACTGCTGGGGTGGCGGTGGGAGTGCTTCCTTGTCCACAGCTCAGGAAAGAGAAGCTAAGATTGAAATTCTTACAGCTAAAAAAAAAAAAAAAAAGAAAGGAAGAAAAAGAAAGATGGGCAGATTAAAAGAGATAGCTAAAAAGGATTCCCTGTAAATTCAGGTGTGAGGCTGCAGAGGCCTGTTATTGCCCAGGCTGGGCTCCAGTAAAGCTGGAGGCCTGTGGTTAGGCAGCACCAGGGTTTTGTTCCAGCTGAGCACAGCAGTGATGGGCAGATCTCCTCCAGCACGGGAGTTAAAGTTGTCTCCTTTCTCTGAGGGGGAATGAAGAATTTTATTCTGTGAATAGGACCAAATCCATCAGCCTGTGCATTAATATGGGATGGATGGAAAGAACTATAAGAAAAATAAAAGTAATTATTGTAGGCTGGGAAGGGTTTTACCAGAAGAGGGTAACAAAGTGTGTTTTCACCAACATTGAAAAACAAAACAAATTTAAAGCTGTTTTCTCCTTCATTCAATCCATTCGGTTTTGATTTTCTCAGCCCTTCATTGGTGGGTGGGTGCTCTCCTTCTTCCCAAAGCCTAGAGAGCAAAACTGGGCTCCCGGGCTTGGGCTGCCCCAAAATGCTCCCAGGGCCCTCAAACAGCCCAAATCCTCCCATGGATGGATGCGGCTTGTGTGTGTGTGTGTGATGTGTGTGTGAGCACACATGTGGGATGTGTTGACATGTGTGGGCACACTGTGTGTGGGCACATGTGTGTGTGATGTGTTGGCATGTCCGTGGGGTGCGATGTGTTGGCATGTCTGTGGACACACCTGTATGTGTGCGACTCACTCCTCAGGTGCCTTTGCCTGTTTGTTTTTTAAAACCCTTGCAGTGTTCCGATGTACAGAATGAAACTAGAAGAGAATGTAATATTATGCCATGTAAAGTTGTTTTTTTCTTTGGTTTGTTTGGTTTTTTCCCCCTATTTTATATTATTTTGCCTGCAGCAGACCTGGTAGCTTTCCCTCTGTGCTGCATCATGTGTTCAGGCAGGAATGGTTTTCCCTTGGTGGGAGGCTGGAACAGGTCATCTTACCTGCACACCAGTATAGTCCCTTATCAGTAGGATGGATCCCAGCAGGCAGCAGCCGGGAGTGGAGGTGGGAGGCACAAGGGGAACACCTCGTATGACTGTCCCTGAGTGGCAGCAGGAGGGCAGGGTGGAGCTGATGGTTCGTGGGGTTTACTCAAAATAATTAATCTGTGCAGTTCTCAGAGCCAACAGCTCTGCCTGCCACAGAATCACAGAACCTTAGAGGTGGGAAGGGACCTCCAGAGATCGAGTCCAACCCCTCTGCCAAAAGCAGGATCACCTAGGCTAGTCAGCGCAGGAATGCATCCAGGGAGGTTTTGAAAGTCTTTTTTTTTTTTTTTTTTTTTTGGTCCCTCCGTTTTGTTTTTGGGGGTTTATTTGTCCTTTTTTTCTTATTCTTTTATTCCATCTCCCTCGTCCCCCCACCCTTTCCTCCTCCTTCCACCCACTACCCTCCTACTCCTCTGCTTTCCCCACCTTTCTCATGTTTTCCCTTTTCATTTTTCTGGCTAACTTGTCATATTTTTAAAAATTATTTATTTTCGATTTCCTCGTTTATTTTAATACGGAGTTATTGAGTTATTTACTTTTAATCACCTGCTTTCCTTTGCTGCTTNGCTTTTGCGTTCCCTTTCCGTGTTCCGTCCCAATTGCCCCCGGCATAGAGACAAGACATGGACTAAGCGTGGGGGCGGAGACATGCAAATGAAGGGGAGGGACAGTGCAGTCCAGGGTGGGGCTATGCAAATTAGACCAGTGCCGTGTCCGTGGCCCTTTCTGGGGGCGGTGGTGACAAGATGGCGGCGGGCACGGCTGGCGGGGCGATGCGACGGGTGCAGCTGGTGCTGGGGCACCTCTCCGGGACTCCCCCGGGGGCCGTCACCGTGATTCGGGCAGCGCCGTGCGGGAGCCGCCCCGGGGGCTCGCCGCGAGCCGCCAGTCCCGATGATGTGGTGGTGGTGCACGGGCGGAGGACTGCCATCGGCCGCGCCAAGCGCGGCGGCTTCAAGGTACGTCCCGGGAGTGCCGTGCCTGCCTGTGCCGCTTCCCGGTGCTGGATCGGGCTGCCCCCCAGGCATTGAGGCTCACCATAACAGCTGTCCCCACCTCTGGCCGTGGGGCTCCCGCTGCCTGGTCCGCACACCCCCGGCTGCTGGGCCCCCAGCTACTCGCAACACCCCAGCAACTATTTCGGATGGGTTTAGTGCGGGGAGTGCTGGCCCGGGTGCGGCAGCGCACCGGCACCCCCGAAACAGGCAATGTACTGCTGAGTTTCCCGGCTCCCCTTGAGGCCAGAGTGGGTCTCCACCGTGCTGCTTTGTCTGCGGTACTCAGGCAAAGGAGCCCGTTGGAAAAGAAGTGTTTCCTTCACTTAAACACCCACAGTACTTATCATGGACCTGTCACCCTCCTCCTGGAACAGCTTCGTCTCGCCCAGTGCCAGTCACAGAGTCCTGCTGCTCTGACTGAGGCAGCAGAGCGGTGCCAGGATGGGCCCAGTGGATGTGTGCTTGTGCTTCAGAACAGGCCTCCTCGTTCTGGTGGTTATTTCCACCAGGTGAGGGGTCAGCGTGGTTCGTTCCTTAAACTGAAGGGCTCTGCTTACTAAGGTTTGTCACAGCTCATTGGAGTCATTTGGTTTTGAAGCCCTCGCAAAGCATGCTGCTGTCAAACCGAGCTCAGTCAGAAAGCAGCATGGGCTGCAGTGCTGGAAAGAGCCCTGGGGTAAAATCCACGCAGAGTCATCCTGCTTTTGTAGGAAAAGGACACTGATGACGAGCTGAGAAGTGGAGTGAAGCTGCCTAAGCATCGCACACTCGCTCAGCAGTCCGAGGGTGCGCTGGAGACAGGGCACAGGTACCAAGTGGCCATTCAGTAGTGCTAATCCCCAGTGTTTGTAGGATACCACACCCGATGAACTGCTGTCTGCTGTTATGACAGCTGTCCTTCAAGATGTCAATCTTCGTCCTGAGGTCCTGGGAGACATCTGTGTGGGTGAGTGAACGACCTCTGTCCAGACCTGAGACTCCTAGGCTGGATAGCTCCCTGGGACAGGTGACTCCTGGTGTCCCATGGGATACTAACAAGTATTGTGGGATTGGAAGGGGTTAGTGCCTAGCATTAGCTTTATTAAATCAGCACGTCTTTTGTGGCTGTGCTGTCAAGGGGTGGGGTTCTGATCTGGGTGCTGGATGGTACCAAGCCATGGTGATGTTAACATCCCTTCGATGCCTGCAGCAAGGAGCAAGGGAAAAGCAGCCAACTGACTGGAATCGTATCTTTGCACTAGGAAACGTGCTGCAGCCTGGCGCTGGTGCTTTGATTGCAAGAGTTGCACAGTTCCTAAGGTAAACTCTCAGACAGATCAGGGTTCCTCCTCCCCTTCTCAGGCCTTGGCTGCAGAGCAGCCCTGGGCCAGAGGTTACGATGAGGCTCTTGTGCTCCTGGGGAGTTACATTAGATCACTTTTTTGCCTAGAAATTAGACTTTGATCATGCACTTGAAGAGTTGCATCAGGGTTTTGAGAGCTCTGCTGGCAAAGGACAGGGAGGCTGATTCATCTGTTTGGGCTACCTGTGTAGAGCCTCTAAAGAGGAGAACCTGTTTTGTGGGCTCCCAGATGCACCTCCTGCTTCTCCATACTGCAAAGCTGTACTTCTGTCTGCTCTGCAAGGGCCTGAAACCATAGAGCTCTCTCAAATCTTTAGGTTCATTTCCCAGTGGTGGTGGTTGGTTTAGATTGAGATGGATCCCAGTTTCTAAATATTTCATCCAGTGTCTATTGCTTCTGTACATCAGTGTACAAACAACACTTTGGAAAGGCACAGACTCAGCCTGCCGGCAATTATGAATATGGCAGAGCCTTTCAGTATTTCTGGTCCCCATGAGAGCTCAGGAACTAGGCACACGAGAGAGCCCTGCTTACAGAGGAGCTTCTGAAGCCTCCAGATCATGTTTGGAAATGATCTGTGAACTCTGCTTTCTTTTGGTGCAGGACCAAATGGGTCAACAAACCTATAAAGTGATCTGTCTTGAACTTCAGGGTTAAAGTTTAACCAAGTGGTTTAGTTCTGTCTTTAGGGGTTCGGTGTGTTGGTGGCTTTCATCACTAAGTCTTTGCCAACACTGTCTGGTTTTCTAGTGGTATCCCAGAGACGGTGCCGTGCTCGAGCGTGAACCGACAGTGCTCCTCTGGGCTGCAGGCCATTATCAATATAGCTGGTAAGTGATATGGGCCCTCAGATCAGTGCTGGTGCCTGCCCTGCCCCAAGTGCTCATTTCTCCTGTTCTTCAATCTCTGAGCAATAAAAATGTCTTCTGCTGTTAGGAATTTTCACTGTTAGTTGAGTACTTTAATATCCCTGAGTAGTCAAGTTTACCCCTAGAGAAGTAGCTTGGTTTTCTGAGGATGAGTTTTACCACCACTCCCACATCAGACAGCTTCTAGAAGGGTCCCTCCTGTCCTCTCTGGTTGCATGTCATGTCATGGTTAGTTCTTAGCCCCCGTCCTTGACCTGACTCGCGTTTTGGCAGGCAGGAGGGCAGATGGAGCGTGCGGTGTGACTGCAGTGGGTTCCTCAAGTGTCCATGAAAGCACTGCTGGAATGGAAGTGCTTTTGGTCCTAACAAAGTAAAAGTGTTTATGCACTGCTGTTACAGGTGGCATCCGGAATGGATCATATGACATTGGCTTGGCCTGTGGGTAAGGGAGTCTTTTTATATGGTACTTGCTTAGGTGTCCTGAAGGCAGCACTCTGTCCCTCTGCAATAGCTCTGATGTCAGATACAATTTGTCTGTTTCCTGAGGCTGCTGAGTACTTTTGCAGAAGATTAGGTCATCTGAAAGGGTCTGAGGGAAGCTGCTCGTTGGCATTGGGATCCTGTTCTAGTGGATAAAGGACCAATTTAATTTAACAAATTGTTAGTAATTTGTAGTACTTCTTACACTAGTGACTGATGAGCTTCTGCCTCAGCCAGTTCTCAGTGTCTTGCTGTGTTTCTGTAGGACAACAACAAACTATGTTGTCAAGGTACCAAGTTTTGGTCAGCCTTAATGGAGTAATTGCCATAAATGTAGCATGAAAACATGGGTTGTAAATTCATATCTCCTGTGTTTAGTGTGGAAACAATGTCCCTCCGAAGTGCAAATAACCCTGGTGATATCAGTTCCAGCATGATGGAGAACAGCAAGGCTCGAGATTGCCTTATTCCTATGGGGTAAGTCTTTCTTCTTCCCAGAGCTCAAGGGTTTTCTAGATGCTCTGTCCCATTGTGAGTCTACTGCCTCAAATCAATCTGAGTGTGGTGAGCCTGTGTCTGTTTGTGTCAGCATCCTCCTTGGGTGGGGTAGGAGATTCCTTGTGTGAGATGGGGGAAGATCAGTGACTCTGGTGAAGGATTTCCTTATGCCTTAAGATTATTGAGCAAGGAAAATGGATTTGATCCTCGTTTTGCTTCTAGATTTGATTCGGCATCTGCTTCTGCCGAGCAAAAGGCAGCAGTTTGTTTTGAGGCAGAAGCCAGTGCTTGTGCCTTGTGTTGCTGTAGTAGAACCCAGCTGCAGCTCCAGTAGATGTCACTGGATTAATTCTCTGATGTTGTTTTCCCCAGAATTACCTCAGAAAATGTGGCAGAGAAGTTTGGAGTTTCCCGAAAGAAGCAAGATGCCTTTGCCTTGGCTTCCCAACAAAAGTAAATGTTTTGAGTTCTGGGTTTTTATAAACTTTTGATTAAGTCATATATACAGATGGAAAATGTGTTGCTGCTTCCCAGGGGTGCTTAAATGCAGCCTCCATGTTGCCTTCCAAACCTTAACGGTGAGCTCAGGATGGTCAGAGTGAAGGGCAATGTGTGTCCTGAGTGCTGTGACAAGGAAAGCTGAGCTCGGAGCTGTTCTGGGGCTTGTGTGACCAAGCTTGTGCATGCATCACCAGGCATGCCAACCTTTAGCAGTGAGTGGCCCACTGGCTTCCAGCATGCAAAGGACACAAACCTCCCTGAGGCTTCTGAGATGAATACATGGTGCAGTTTTTTCTTAGTGACTTTGGCTCAGTATCACCTGAATCTGAATGTGCAACTGGCAGCAGAAGGAACCTTTGCTAAGAGGGCAGTGTTTAAATGTAGCTGTTTCTAGAGAGCTGTCAAGGCTATGAGCAGAGAGGCTTGTCTTTACTGCAGGTGTTTGGCTCCAAGTGACTCCAATCCTACCTCTAATAACCTTCCTCTTGGGTTCGATTACTGCCAAAGTCAACTGACCCCAGGCCCACAGGGCCATCCTGACAGCCTAGTGGCACGTGGTATGTTAAGGTTGCTAAAGAGCAAAGAGTTAAACTGAGGTTCAGAGCTCTATCTAAGCATCTCCCTGTTCCAGTCATTTATCTAACACAGGAAGCCACTGCACAAGCCTGGGAACCTTTTTATTCTGGCCCCTCTTTGCAGGGAACTTTGTGTGCCAGCCCTTCTCACCGAAGCTGGTAGCACAGAGGCTGTGGGAACTCCCTCCTCACCTCACATGAGGGAGGGGGTAATTTTCTAGCCTTGCTCTCAGGATGGCTGCAGAGTCCCTGATCCTTCAGCCCTTTGCTGTAACTTTGCTGTAACTCTCACTTAGGTGGGAATACTGAATACTTTTGTTTGATTGGTAAGAGTGCAGAGTAACTAGGGGGGTGAAACAAGCCTTCAGGCTTCAGTTCATACTCCCTGCAAGGGTGCTCTGCTGCTGGAAGGTAAATCTGCTGAATCACTTCTGCTGTGGAGACTTAAATACATGTTGGTATGAAAGATGAAAACTCTGTGCCCTGAGCTAAGTGTAGTTTAGTTAATTGTGTTCTACCTACTTATATTACTCTGGACATGTTATTTGTTCCCCACTCTGAATGCTGCTGTCTCAGAGACCAGCTCCTGTCTTCACCATACCTTTGCCACTAAATTAAGTGATACCCATCCATGCAGTCACCCTGAACTATGCAACATACACTGCAGTTATCTGGGGTTGAAAGGTTACATTTACATGCCGGAAGATTACACCTGGAGCCTGTGGTCTAAAGCTCAGCTTGTCTTTAGTAGGCCAAAGCCAGGAATGAGCAAAACTTCAGCCATTGCTTAACTTGTCAGAAACAATGAGGATTGTGTGGAGGCTCAGCCCACTTGCCCTGCTTTAAACTCTCAGAAATAGGGATTGATGATTGAACATCAGGTTTCATGTATTTTCTTTCAGTGGTACCACTGGACAGTTGTTCTGGGCAGCTGTACCACTGAGTGGGCCCAAGGTTGTGCCATGGGCTGGTGGTGGTCAGTCAGTCACAGAGGTGCTGATGGTGACAGAATGGGAACCTTGCTCAGAAGTGTGTGGTCCTGTGACCTGTGTCTGGGGACTATGTCCATAATGTTAGTGAAGTGTTTCCTGTGATGTTAGAGGTGGGAAGCTTTTCTCCCCATAAATGGAAGTGAGTATTTACCTGTCATCCACTACACAGCAAGGACATATCCTTGCACCAAGTCACACCTTAGTTCATTCTCTTACTAACTGGTTTCATAGAATCATCATAGAATGGTAAGGTTGGAAGGGACCTCAAGGATCATCCAGTTCCAACCCCCTGCCATAGGCAGGGACACCTCCCACTAGCACAGGTCACTCAAGGCCTCGTCCAACCTGGCCGCGAACACCTCCAGGGAGGGAGCAGCCACAACCTCCCTGGGCAACCTGTGCCAGTGTCTCACCACCCTCACTGCAAACAACTTCCTCCTAACATGCAGTTTAAATCTCCCCTCTGCCAGTTCAAACCCATTGCACCTTGTCCTGTCATTGCAAGATCTTGTCAACAGTCCCTCCCCAGCCTTCCTGTAGCCCCCTTCAGATACTGGAAGGCTACTCTAAGGTCTCCTGGAAGCCTTCTCTTCTCCAGGCTGCAGAGCCCCAACTCTCTCAGCCTGTCCTCATAGCAGAGCTGCTGCAGCCCTCTGAACATCTTCGTGGCCCTTCTCTGGACCTGCTCCAACAGTTCTATGTCCTTCCTGTGCTGGGGGCTCCAGAACTGCACACAGGACTCCAGATGGGGTCTGATGAGGGCAGAGTAAAGGGGGAAAATCCCCTCCCTTGCCCTGCTGCCCACACTGCTCTTGATGCAGCCCAGCACCCGGTTGCTCTCTGGGCTGCACTCACACTGCAGGCTTATGTTGAGCTTTTCACCAACCCAGACCCCCAAGTCCTTTTCTTCAGGGCTGCTCTCAGCCATTCCCCACCCAGCCTGGAGTTGTGCTTGGCATTGTGCCTACCCAGGTGCAGGACCTTACACTTGGCCTTGTGGAATTTCATGAGGTTGGCTTGGGCCCACCTCTCTAGCCTGTCCAGTTTCCATGATGTTAGTTCTTCTGCAGGTTACCTTGAGAATATTTCAACCTTTCATACTCTTCTTTCATACTCTTCTTACAGAGCAGCAAAAGCTCAGCAGATGGGACTGTTTAAAACTGAGATTGTTCCAGTGAAGACCACTGTTCGAGATGATCAGGGCAACCAAAACCCAATCACTGTGCACCAAGATGAAGGGATTAGGCCCTCCACGACCCTGGAGGGCTTGGCAAAGCTGAAGCCTGCTTTCAAAGAGAATGGCAGCACTACTGCAGGTCAGCTCTGCTGTTAAATTTGTGGTGTTGCGTGGTTTATCTGCCTTAGGAGAGAAAAAAGGGTGCTAATAGAGCTCTTTCAACAGGCAATGCCAGCCAGGTCAGTGATGGAGCAGCTGCTGTTCTGCTGGCCAAACGCTCAAAAGCAGCACAGCTGGGGCTTCCAGTCCTGGGGGTGCTCAGGTCCTTTGCTGTGGTTGGAGTCCCACCTGATGTTATGGGCATAGGACCAGCCTACGCGATCCCGGTAGCCGTGGAGAAGGCAGGTAAGACCCACCTGTTGTTCAGCCACTTTTTGGCACCGGGCAGACCAGGTTCTGTGGACTGGAATTTGAGATGAGATTCTTCTATCATGTGCAGCTATCAGCCATAGAAACAGTGAACTTAAGTCCAGAACCTTACAAGAGATCCTGCCTTGGGGTGTTGTGATACTGTTCATTTGTGTGTGAGTTGTCACCTTAGAGCAGCTCAGGAGGAAATCGCTGCTCAGGCTCAGCAAACAGTTAACATTTGTCAAATGATTTAATGTTCATGCACTGCCGATTTTAATTCCTTAATATGACAAGCCTGAGGGGATTATGTTTGGTTTATTGGGTTTCTTTTCCTTACAACTTTGGCATCTGACCAGCGGAACAGGCTTTTTGTCACCTCACCAGGTTGAGTGGCTTTTATAGCTGGAGGTTGTCGTGTCCACCTGTCATTGCCACATGCTTACCTAGAGTTTACCTCTCAGTCTTTAATCTGCAGAGAAGCCACATTGTATCCAAGGAAGCTTGGCAAACTCTGCTACACTGTACTGTAAGCTGTAGTCATTAGACACTGCTGTACCTAAAAAGATGTCTGAGGGTAGATACTTCCCAGGGAGCATTAGTGGAGCAGAGCTAGAATTCATAATGGGAGGGTCTGAGTGAATGTTCACAAGGCTCTTTGTGTTCACAAAGTGAAAATACCTCCTTTTAAACCCTGGCTTTTCTGAACCATAGGTCTGACTCTGAATGACATTGACATCTATGAAATAAACGAGGCCTTTGCAAGCCAGGTGAGTTTCCTTCCTGTTGAGTTGCTGCATTGCTTGGTAGCTGAGTGCACTTCATCTTGGTCTTGAAATTAAGATTTAAACTTGTTCCACATGCTACATCTTCAGCCAAATGTTAATAGCAGACTATTTTCCCTTTCCTTCAAAGAAAACTAAGCAGGGCACCGCTGATTCAGTTCAGTATTAAACAGAAAAATATCCACCAAATGCGAATGTCAGCCTTACCGTTGTATCCTCATACTGACTTGCAAAGTCTGTTTCACAAGGGCTGTAATTTGTTACAGCCCTTTTGTCAGGGTGAATTTGTAGCTGTCACCAATTTGGAGGTCCTTAATGAAAGGCCAGATGTGTGCTACTGTGTCTTCTACTAATCTGTGACATGCCTGTCAGTGTGTGGGCTCAGTCTGAGATGAAGTTGACAGGCTTAGCCTGTTAGTGTTGGATTTGTTGTGTAGTCCCACTCGTTTCCACTGGGGAAGATGGTCTGACTGAGGCCAGGCTTCTGAGTATGAACTGTTTAAGACTTCAAGAGCGAGTGGCACAGTGGCACGGAATTCATGCAGTAACAAATGTAGTTTGAGCTAAATTAATTCTGAGCACAAATCTTTTGGAGCCCCTAGAGCTGCCTGGGGTTGTCTGCCCGGCTGTTTGTTATCCCTCTGTGTATGGGTGATATCAGCAGTCTTCTCTGTAGTCCTCTTTGCTGACAACTATTAAGCATCTCTGAAACAACTCCCTCTCTCTTCCTAGGCTGTGTACTGTGTGGAAAAGCTGGGCATTCCCATGGAGAAGGTCAACCCCCTGGGAGGAGCAATAGCACTGGGGCACCCACTGGGCTGTACTGGTGCTCGTCAAGTTGTGACTTTGCTCAATGAGTTGAAGCGCAGAGGGAGAAGGTGAGCACAGGGGAACAGTACTGGGGCCTTAATGCCTTGTGCCTGAGTAGCTTTGGCTCAGAGGTAGCTGGCAGCTTGGGTTTAAGCTTTCTTCATCCCTTTGATAGCTTTGAACACAAATTCCCAATGGCTTCTTTGGGAGGGCTGGGTAATCTGCTGTTGCCCATGAATTCAGAGTCTCTTCTGGTCCAGGAGAGTGGTGCAGGGCCCTGGGGTAGACATCTCCACTGTGCAGTTAGAGCAGCAAGGCAGTGGTCAGAGACGATAGCTCTGTGAGGCTGACCTGCACCTGTGTCATGCTTTGTGACAGTCTGGTCTCAGCCTGCTGCTCAGGACTTGGGCTTTTCCTGGCTGCTGCTGGCTGGCTTTGTCACTGCTCCCTCTGGGGCTGGCACATGCAGTGTCACTGGGCTGTGCCTGAGGGTGAGCTGTGCCCAAGCCCAGTAGGAAGAGTGAGTGCAAGCTGTTGAATGCCAAGCAAACCAGACAAAGCCACTAATTCACCTCAGACTGAAGTGGAAGAGCTTGAGCTGAAATGAGGCTTTTCACAAATCCTACTTCATGTCATCTGACTTCAAATTTATCTTGAACCTTACATAGCAAAGTCACATGAAAGGCAGTGGTAAGAGGCAGGAAAGGAAGAATTTCTCTCAATCCATCTGACTCAAAGCAATTCTAGCTTGACTTTGCTGCTAGTATGCCTGGGGCACATGGCTAAGGAGCTTGTTTCTGGTACACTGCTCCTCTCCAGAAAACAGAGAAATATGTCCACGTGCTCTGCACACAACACCCTGCAAGAACTAGAACCTGCTCCATAGTTAGAATCCCCTGATGATGCAGGAGAGCAGTGGGGAACTCAAATTTAATGTGTTTTTGTTTTTTTTTTTTCCCAGATAATCTAAATGTGGTCTTGGTTTTGATTTGTTTCAGGGCCTATGGTGTTGTATCAATGTGCATTGGAACTGGTATGGGTGCTGCAGCAGTGTTTGAATACCCAGGGAACTAAGCTCCAGCGTGCTGCTGAAACAACAGCTCATTCTCTGCCTTCTCTAGAAGAAGAACATGATTTGAACTGTGAAATCAAGTGGATTCAGGGGGTTGCTACTAGATCTGCAAAATTAGGCACAAGTTGTGAATTAGAATAGATCACACAGACCACCTAAGCAGGTGGGAGATGCAGACCTGGCATTTGCTGCGGAGTTAAAAAGCATCCTGGCAGGAGGAGTTACCTCAGCTGAAGTTCAGCTACAAGCCCTCATATGGTGATGATGGATCATGTTTTCTAATTTAGTTGATCCCTTTATTCTATGAATATTATCAGAGAAGTAGTTTGTGGTGCAGTGTTGTTGTATGACAAATTGTCTAAAAGAGTCTCTCAAAATCATCAGTACATGTGAAAAGGCCTTCCCAGGGTTTACCTTAAGATTTCACCAGCCTGCCAGAGTCTAGAGCAGCTTTTGCTTTTGAAAGCAGTGCAAAGACTCACCCTCATTTCCTTTACAGCTGTGTCTGGCCTGTCCCAGCACAAGCTGGCTCTGTCCTAACTTGTTGCTGCACTGGAGGATGTGCTGTGACTCTACTTCTAACCAAGCTGCTGTGAAGCCTCTGGCAGAGGGACCAGAATGTAATTTACACAGGAGATGCCTGAATAGAACGGTTCTGCTGAATTGCTGGAAGCCAGGAATTTGCAAGCGGCCATTCCACCCTCTGTAGCACATGCCTAACTACCAGTTCTGAGACTAACTTAGAGGACAAGCTTAAGCTTAATAATATTTACCTGACATTAAAGCACTTTTCAGCATTGCTCCTACTGCCAGTACTACAAGACTGTCAGTGACAACTGTACTTCAATGCTGCTACAAGCATGTATTTCATCTTGGAAAGTTCTGCATTCCCTGTCCTCTCTCTTACAAACAGAAAGATCACTGAAGCTTGGGGTTAATGACTTAAAAGAAACATACTCATCATCTTTGACCTGCTAGGAAAACTTAAATTTATAACTAGAGTCTGAAGTTTTGTGTCCTGGCTCATGTTTTTGTACTTAGTAAAACATATGGGTTCTTGCAATAGATTCATTTTCTTTTCATGATGATTGTTGGTTTAAGGTTATGATAATCAAAGCTCTCTGACAGTCTTACATTCCTGTGCTGTGGCTTGTCTCACTCACCCAGCAATCCTGCATGCAAAAAGATGCAGTTATTGGGAGGGGGCAGGAGGCATCAGCATCTCTGAGAGGCCTTTTCCCACGCTGTGGTTTGTGTCTCAGCAGTGGTCTGTTTTAATCTAGGCAGAAAGCAGCTATCGTGCATCTTTTGTTCTCCTCCAGTGTGGACTGCAGCTCCCTCCTCCCCACACATACTGCCCTTATAAACCTTTTATATGTCGGGAGTGGAAAACTTCACAGGCTCAGAAGTGGGAATTTCAGTGACCTTTAGCTAGAGTCATGGTAAAGACATTTAAAGAGAAGTGTGAGTAAATGGGAACCATGTGGGGGGAAAAGGAATGAAGAAAGGTTCCTCCCTCTGTAGCTAAAGGGGGTGTTCTCAATACCCCAGCACAATGGAACATGCGTGTTGGGAGTTTGCCAAGGAGTCCGGGGAAAGTTGGCTCTTCCCCTTTCTGTGTAGAGTACCAAGAAAACAGCCCAGGGCCTGCTGGCTTGTTCACTAATTCCTGCTTTTATTACTTGCCAGTGTCCATTCTCCTGTCAAACTAATACACGAGGCAAAACAAAAGCTGCTTTCTAACCTATGAACAGACTTTAACTGTAATTTGGGGCACACTGTGATATGCAAAGGATTTGTCCCAACAGTTCACAGAGCTGCTTTGCAATGTAAACTGATTATTTTAAAGAGTCTGGTTCTCTGGGTGGTGGTGAACTTAACCTCAGCTATAAAAATAATAGCACGGAATGAGATTGTGACTGTTTTCTTTACCTTCATATTTTTTTCCTCATAACTTCAAAGTTTGTTCTGCTAAAAGTCCAGCCCATACCAGAACAGCTGAGGGTACATCTGCATCCAACCCATTACCTTGACATTTGTCCCACATTGTCTTGCTTAAATTAACACAGATCTTCATACTTCCTTGTTGTATGTGCCTCGTCCTCTGATCTGCAGCCTGCAGGGCCTCTCTCCCAGCATTCCAGTAATGGTCACAATAGCCTCATATTCAATGTCACTCCTAAAACACAGAGCAAGAAGGTGGTTCAGTTAGAGGTAGGTGCAGTTGTGTGGAACAAGGAGGCTAGTTACTCTGCTGAGGGAAACCCTATGACACAAACTGCTCCTAGTCACAAGCAGTGACTGGCTTCTATTGTTAGTGTCAGGTCTGCAGGTATCGAGCTCACTTCATGGCTACATACAGCATGTTTGAAAAGAATGGTCCAGCCTATACCTGAAGTAAAGACCTTGGCTTATTAACTTTGTGTTTGAAAGAAGAATTTTAGCATCTTCCTACTTGTGATACTCTAAGTAAACCAAACAAAGCTCAGCTGGTGGCCAGTATTTGCAGCACGTGTGGCACAGCCTGCATGTGAAAACTTGTCCCTGTGACAGAGTTTGAAATGGGAAAAGTTTCTGTCAATCACCACCCCCACCTAAGACAAGGAGGCAGTCAGTGGAGTCCAGTTTGTAAATGAACATCAAAAAGCTCACAGCAAGTGCAGTGTTGTGCTGAGTGGCAGTCTTACAGCATAACTCAGCTAGGGCTGGTGTACCCAACACTCCTGAGATTGTTCATCTGAAGGACTTCTCTGCATCTAACAGGCAGTTGTAAAGACCTGAGGCAAGTCTGTGCTGCCAGACAGCTTTTTCCCCCCCCTTCTCATACAGAATTCCCCTGCAGGAAGCTCAGTGATCTGGGGAGGTGAATTATTAAAATCACTATGCATATAATTATTTATTAATGCCGCAGTGGTCCTGAGCTCTGCTCTGCTGGGAATTCTTCATCTGGAGCTGGCTGCTGTACAGCAATATCTTTGCTTTCAGGCATGCCCATCAGTCTTGTCACACAAGCAGCAACACTTCAGGCATATTCAGAAGCACTCCAGAAAAATTTTGGCAGTCAGGAGCCTGGGGAGGTCCCTGGTTCACCACACTGCTCAGAGCAGGGACAGCTTAGAGCAGCTGCTCAATGCTTCATCTCACTGAGAATTCAGTGGCTCCAGTGAGAGAGATCTCACAGTGAGTTCCAAGGAGATGGAAGTTGTGACAGTAATACGTGTCACCTGCAGCTTGTGTCTTGACACTTCCATTAGCAGTGTTGAGGGTTCACTCAAACAGCAGGGCTAGACTTATCTTGCTTAAAATTCGGCCACCATGTGATAACTTCCCATAAAAGAATTTGTAATGGAAGCTGAATTGTCTTACAGGAGTTTATCTCATTAATTAGAGCAAAGAAAGTTTTGGGTTGCTACTTCTTCCATTCACAACTAATTTGTAGCTTTGACAAAGGCTAGGATAAAATGGTTGTAAACATCATTAGAACAATATTAAATGTAATTTTCACCTGCCCTCTGCTGTCATTTGCCTGCAGCAGACATTGTCCTTGTTGCGTAGAAAACCTTTAGGCTAGAAGCAACAAAATTACCTTGTTTTTTTTTTTTTTCTCATCAAGCAAACATCAACAGGACAGCAACAGTAGCCATTCCAGCAGGATAAGCAAGGGTAAAACAAATCCTATCACTGCATTAGAACATTTTGTTCTATTTGCATCATCAGGAGGTGCTCTGGATGCACATAGGAAAAAAGATTCTTTTAGTGAGGTCGCCTAAACTAAGGAAGGATCCCCAAGACTGACTGCAAAAGGCACTGCACGATGAACCAAGTGCTTTACTGGAATAGTGAGCTACTCTAGAGACATTTCTCCCTCTGTCCTACAAAGTGCTGGGTGCATAAAGGACTCAGCTGTTTTATCTGCCTCTGCACTGGATTACAGGCTTGAGAAAGGGCTTTTTTCCAGTGGTTGTGTCAGTTGTTAACATGGTTTTGAGTGTGTAAATCTAGTCTGAAATCCTGTATGCCAAATCCAGAAGAAATCTCATGCATGGGAGCAGTGTAGGCAACATGGCTGTATGGGGAAAGTATCAGCTGGAAGCCCAGGACTGGTAAGTGTCAGAGGGAAAATGAGCAGGCAGGTGCTACAGGAACACAGCAGAACTGGCTCTTTACTTTCAGTGACTGCTCATGTAAGTCTGGGCCTGACAGGGAATGACAGCAAAATGTCAGTCCTGCTGAGTGTACCTGGCAGTAAAGCTGATCTGCAAAATCTCCTTAGTAGGTGAGTCCCCTTCACGTGCCTCCAAAATGCCATGGGGAGGGGAGACAGAAAATACTTCCAGGTTCGTTCTCCTTTCCTGGTCACCTGCTGTGAAAGAGACAAGTATCAAACAAACGAACATTAAGACCCTTTATATAAGTCTGTAGAACACAGTGCCCAAACCAACCTGCCTCCTGGCCAGCCAACTAATACATCATGTCTTGCACTGTCAGAGGCTTTCTGTGCATGTGGGCAGTTTGCGTTTTCATCTTCTAATCAAGAGCAGTGATCATGGGGCCTCCTCATCAAAATAATAATGCCTTGATCTTTTTTCCTTTGAAGCCCATCTGTTAACATCATTAGGCAAAAGCTCAAACAGAACTCATAAGGAGCTAACTGCTTCTTGTTGCATCTTAGGATTATGTTATAAATGAGCAAAGCACGTCCACTGCTTGTGAGGGTTGTGCTTAAACCTTTTAGTTACATCTGGGGCAACTGCTGAAATCAATGGAGATAAACTGATGTCAAAAAAAGAAAAGGAAAAAAAAAAAAAGCCCACATAAGTGAGAACAGAAGCAGGCCTGGTATATTTGCAGGCAACATCATCATCTGCATCATGTGTGCAGTCTTTTTGGCTAAAAAGACTGAATAGTGAAACAAGGAAATCCAATTGCAAAACCAGAATACCCAGCAAAGCAGTCCAGTAACTTCTGCAGCCACTCCTGTTGCACAGGGAGACATGTTCAGTCTTGGTCTGTGCAACAAGGCAGGTCTTGAAGTCAATTGTGTCACAAGACAGCTCCAGAACTGGAACAGTAAGGTAAGCAGTCACTGGGACCAGCTGCAAAACAGAGGCAAGGGAAAGAAGACAAAACCCCACCTTTAAATCATATGTGCTGTGGCTGGATCATTCTTAACCTCAAGCAGAAAAACAAGAGCAGTTGTTCTGTGTTCTTTCACTATAGAGTCAACTCCATTCTACAGCTTTCAGTGACCTGAGTTGTTGCTGGTTTACTGTTTTGGGAAAGGTTTTCCAACCAGACACTGTGGTCTTAATGAAGTAACATGGAGATAAGGTCCTCATTTGTTATTAGGGTTCTCTGTGGAGATGCAGACATTACAGCATCTCACCCTCCCTTGGGACTCTATATGGCCCACTGTGAGTCATTCAGTTTGTGCAGATTGCCAAGATTATTAGAAATTGACTTTATCAGGCTTCAGAAATACTAGGTATGAGAAACGAATGCCTGCAGTGTGCTGGATGGGCTGCAGACCTGGGAAGGGTTTGTAGTTTCCCACCTGGAAGAGATTGGTCATTAAATGTGTGTGGGCTGTACCCCACCGCATGAGTTAGAGTGGTGAGACTTTCGAGAAGCGCTTGGGTGCTGCAGGAGGCAGTGCTCAGGGGCTCAGGCACTGGCATGCTCCCTCAGAGAGTCCTGACCCCATCTCCCAGAAGGACCTTAAGAATCACTCTGTCACTGGGTGCGCTTCACTTTGAGCCAGATGATCCAGGCTGCTCAAAGATCTCTGGCATGCACATCAAGGTGCTGTCCCCAAGCCTAAGAGACACCTGCGGTCTCCACAAAGAGCCATCTCCTTTTGCAAATCCACTTAACTCGGGTAGAAGCACAGAACTGCTGAGGTTGGAAGAGAACTTTGAGATCAAGTCCAACTGCTTGCCTGCAGCTCACAATCCCACCAACTACTGCTAAGCTACATGACACAACACACTCTAGAGTAGCTGCATCTCACAGCCTAAGGCACGTCCATTCTGAGTCAGAGATGCTGATGAAACACAGCCCTTTCTCACGGCCCAGAGACCTTGTTCTGCTCATACCTGGCATGTGCTGTTACTATGCTCAATGACCAGATTTTGATTAAACTGCAGCTTTCTCTCTCCGTTCTCGGACTGCAGCACTTGGACTCCAGGAAGCAGCTGGGTATCTGGCAGATACTGATATGTAAGCAGCTCCAGAGTTGTGTGGAATGACACTTTCACCTGTGGGAAGACCATCACATAAGAAGACTCTGTGTGCAGGAAATCCAAAGTAAACACTGCTCAAAGGCCCAGGCACACATTTTCCCACTGGAACCCAAAGGTGTCATGCCAGAAACCAAATTCCCACTGGAACAAAGCCTGGAAGAGAACTTTGAAACACAGCTATTTCCTATGAATCCAGTACACAGAGATGGAGTGTAAAGGTGAACAGCTAATCTCCGAACCACAGGGGACAAACAGCCTCTAGCAAGACAAAAGTTGTAAATTCCCGAGGTTACAAATTTCCCAAAGCTGTCTTAGACATGCAGGTCTTCTGCACAGGTAGAATTAAGACATGTGTCTCTGTTTCAAAATGAACACTGACAAATAGGAAACGTGCTGACAAAAACGCAACTGCTGCTTGCTCTTTGCATCCTAGCTAGTTCTTGACTCCAGGGCTTTGTTTCCTTCAATGTCATTGTGTACACTCAAAATTAACTGTTTTCCCCTGTGTTCGCACTGTCTCCATCTAATTTAAGGAAAAAAAGGGACTATGGTTTTTGGAAATCTTTCCATTTGTCCAGTTTCCATATGGCTATTGGTTTAGGTGAGCTCTAGAAACCACAGGGTTTTCTACAGGAGTTTACAACAGGTCAGAGTTGATGAGGAAAGCACATCAGGGTGGCTGTAGAAAAATATTTTTTACTCAAAATATATCAGTAAAAATGGCAGTCATTAGTCTTTGCTAATATAGCACTATTTCCCCAGAAACTGGGAGATTTCTGGACTGCTTGTGTTTATTTTGTGGTTCATCTGGGCCATGTTAACACACCAATTACTAAACTATCTATTCTGGCAGAGGATTATTATTTCTGAGCATACCAGCATGTTTTGCTGTGGGTAAAGTACAAGTTGTGGTTGCTGTTCACTTTCCTTCTTGCTGTGAGATGTTTTGGTGCTGGAGAGGCTGAAGGGTGCAGACAGAAGGAGCCTGAAGTACAGCGGAGCCTTAGTGTGATTTGTGAGTTTCAAACTCTGAGTCATTACTGAATCTGTCAAAACCTGGTGGAGAAATGATTTGAAACTGGTCAGTTTTGACTCCCTTGAGAGGTTTGTGCTACTCTGGTCATTCGACACTACTGGAGATCTGAAGGGCTTTATCCCAGTACTTTCTACTTGTGCTTTTCAAAATATCTTGAGTAAGAACTAAAATACAAATAATGTAATAATGTTAAGAAGTTTTTGAATGTCTAGGCTGAAGGAGCTGACCAGGCTGTTCTAAGCGATTCCCTCTGCTGTCAGACCTTTTGCTCTGAAAATAAGTACTTATTTTTCGACTTACAAAGCAAAAGACATATAACCAGGTATTGTCTGAGCTCAGCTTTGCTTATGTCTAATAAGGACTTGCAGTCCTTTTGTTATACCTGTCTTGTTACGTACAATACAGAAAACTGCAACATGAGGCTACCGTGTGCACAGCTCTGAAATCTTGCAGCAGCACAAACCAGCTGAACGCATCAGTGCTTGAAGTACTTACTCCTGACGGAGGCTGATCTGGTAGGAGATCACTTGCAGCTGAATGAAACACCATCCCTCTGCTGTGATCCATGTCTACTTTTAACCTGAGTGTAAAGAATGAGAGCTGGTCAGAGGGCTGCCCCCAGGCTGGCTCACTCCGTGGGCACACTGGCTGTCAGCAGTGGTACTCACACGGCTTGTGCTATGAAAGCTTGCAAGGAGACTCGTAACGGTGGAGCTTCGTAGCCCTGTCTGCGATGCACTTTGGTGGGCACTGTCTGTGCAAACTGGCAGGAAAATGGAAACAGAAATGATGTATGAAGCAATTGCACTACCACTGAAACCCTGCCTTCAGCCTAAGAAGCTGCTGGCCAAAACAGGAGTCTGCTTGTTGATGTGCTGCCTTTGTGTAAGACATGACGGCAATGTGCAAGGAACAGAAAAGCTAAGCTATAGCTGGGCTCTGAATAGCTACAACTAACACAAGTGAGAACATTACTTCCTCCAGGAATCTGCAACGTCTGAGATGTTTTTATAAAATGTTCTCCTGTCATTCACTGTACCTTGCACCTTTGCAATGATTTGTGTGAAGAGAACAGCAGAGCAATTCATGGAACAGTGCTCAGCCCTCACATTAGTCTGTGAGCTGCACTTGCAGTTGTTGAATTTTCCCAGAGGAGGGACATGCTGTCCAAATTCACACAGGAAGGTGGATGCAGAGCCAGGAACAGGACTTAGCAGTCTTGTGTCTCGGTCCCATTGTTAACTCCTGTTATCAATAAAACCTGATGTTGTGATAGCATTTCAAGCCCTCAAGAACAGGACTGCTGGTACAGACCGGCCAGAAACCCAGCAGCCTGTAGGTAAATTGCAGAACGGGCAACCACTGTTTTTCAGCCGTCTCCAGCCTTGCCGCGATAGACAGCTTACCTTGTCATCCAGGCTCATGAAGCCCAGCGCAAGCCCCTCACACTGCGCTTCAGTCACGGCCTCTGGGAGGATGAGTGGGCTGAAGGAGATGCAAACGCAGATGCTGCCACCTCCTGGAATCACCTGCAGTCGGGAGACAACAGTTCAGCAGTGCAGGAAGCTGTCTGGGATTGCACAAGTACCCTCAGCTGCTAAAACAAGTTGCATAGGCAGCATGGAGTCTCCTGGGATGGGCTATACTCGGGCTTGCTCCCCAGCTCTGCCATGTCTACTTAGCAAACCTACCCTGGTTAAGTACATGCTTTCAAAGCTTCAGGTTTGATGCCTTTCACCTCATGCCACACATTCCACCAAAGCAACTCCAGAGATGCTAGTCTGGAGCACTCAATTCCAGTCATCAGGTAATTGCTCGAATTAGGACACTCTTTGCAAACTCCTGATGAGCATCTTCAAGACCCCAAAGTTTCCAGCCTAGTCTTTCACTGTATAGTTGTCTCTACCTCAAACCAAATTCACCTCCTTCTCTTTTTCCATCTCCATTGTCCTGCAGAAAACATGCTAAATCTGAGCAGAAAGGAAATGTAAATGCTTACTATCTGTCTTGGGGTAATGGAGTAGGGGTTGTCTGCAGGAATCCCTTCATGAGGACGAATATGTATAGTGATTTTTTCCTGTATTGTAGATTCTTGAGTGGTGGTTTCCTTCTCTTGGCTGTCAGAGCCTGAAGACTGCAGGAACACAAGGGTGGGGAATGGTTAAAACTGTTCCACTACAGGGGAGGAATGTGAGTGCAGCATGCAGGGACCTGCTGCACTGGATGGCCAGCTCCAGTTCCTTTCTTTCTGGCACAAAAGCTGGGTGTGTGGAAGTGGCCTGTACATAACTTTCTCGTGCACTGGTTTGCTCTCCTGGAACTGCTCCTGAGCTCCTTGGAAAACGTGCATGCCTAGGTCCTGTTCTACCAGGAGAATCACTCAGCAGTGACATCTTTGGCCCGTTACAGAAACTAGCACTCTAGGGCAACATTGTTCTCTTGTTGCACAAGAAAGGTTAGAGGTACAGAAAAAAAATATGCCTTTAGGCCTGATTCAGAGAAAAATGTGATTTCAGTATCTTTTTTGTAAAGCTATTGCCTGAGAAATAAACATATCCTGCATGATACCTTCTCCCTGTCACCACCAACCCTTCAAGACACCATTTGAATTATTAGACATTGGAATAAACTCCCAAGGGAGGTGGTGAAATCTCCTATGTTAGGCAGTTTCAAGGCCCAGCTTGACAGGGTGCTGGGCCATTGCATTTAAACTGTATTCTTACCCTGAAAGGTTGGATCCTTGAGATCCCTTCTAGCCTGGTATTCTATGAATCTATGAGTTTAAATTGCCATCTTATAGTCAAACTTCACACGTCATAGACGTTACCATAATCTAACAGAGTAACAGAGCTGATCTAACTTTAGCACTGGGATAAACACCTCCAGATTGTGAGCTACAATTTGAGCATCACAGGCTAGATTCTGCTCCCTGACTACAGCACACATTGGCACTGTAAAGTACCATTAGAATAGCAGACCCAAAGAAAGGGGTTTTAGTTATAGCAACACTTGGATGTAAAATGGCATTACTTTTTCAACAGCATTGTATTTTAAAGTATCTCATCGGCTTCTCCAACTATTTTAAGAAAAGCAGAAGCTGAAGAGCTCTTTGCTCATGGCCCATCCTGGAAACTGATGGCTGATACCAACAGCAATCTACCCAATATTACCTTTTTGTGTGAGGAGCTGACATTCCTTTTAACAATCCAGCTCTTAGTTACGAGTCATATGATGTGTTATTGTTTTCAAGCTCTCATGCCAAGAAACCCATCAGTATCTCAGCTGCAGTATAAAAAACAGACTAACAGCTGACCTCATCTGTGGTTCGTGAAGCTGGATGAATGCTTCCACAGGGAATAGCAGCTTGATCCAACTTTAATGTGATCTCTGACTCCGAGGTGCTACCAGTTGATGCAGTCCTGTACTGAAGAGGGAAAGGGTCTCCAAAGAACATCAGTAGGTCCACCAGTTTCTTATCATCTTCCTCTTGGTTGTAAATTTGCCAGTCCAGGCGGATGTCTGAATTGAAAATGAGAAAGGACAATTACTTCTGGTCACTGAGAAAACTCACAGCTTAGTTAGTACTGGAGAACCAGAACATCAAGCAATGAATTTGTGTTTAGCAGCTGGATTTGTATTAAAGCACATCTTAAGCTTTTCATATTTGCTTCAAACTAAAATGATTTAAGACCATGTGTGACATGCTCTTATTGCAGCTTGCTCACTCTTTAGGCCCTAAACTATAATTTTAGTGACAATAAATTATGCACATTTTATATTAAGCAAATATGTTTGGTGGTATTCAGAAATTTGAATATGATTGACTTTTGCTCTGAAGAGCTTAAACTTCATGCAAGATAAAAAGGCTAAGCACAGAGGAGCCAGAAGATATCACTAACAAGCAGTGACTGGGTTTACAAAGACAGAATGGAAGACTGAATTCCCATCATTTCGATGAGCAAAACCCCAGACACATCAGAATGGGATGCACAGTTTCACAGCAACCACACTCTGAGTCTACTATGCTCTGGCTGGAGCTTACCTGCTTTACTGTCATGGGAAGCAAACCAACATTCACAGCAGTAATGCCAGAATGCTACTGTGCACATAAAGCCCTGACAACACATATTGCTGTGTTAGAAAACAGCTTAGACATTCTCTTGGATGCCATTATCATTTTTGGAAGAACTAAACTGGGAAACAAGTAGCTAATTAACATGTTAACAGGCTCTTCTATTTTCATTATCAACAGAAGTGCAGTGCAAGTGTTGATGGTTGTAGTACAAAAGTCATCCTTACCAAAGGGAGTGGGGTTCTTGAGCTGGATCCTTCGGAAGACAGGAGATGCTCCAGAGATGTGAGTGCCAAACCTGGGGTGGGGAAACCTTGCTGTCACCACGGGCAGAAAATAATGACTGAAATCATTAGAGATTTGTTTGGAAGTGGAAACATTATCTGGCTTCACTGGTACAAGTGTCTGTCAGGTAAGGTGTGGCTGGTACTGTGAAATACAAAGTTGCTTTATTCAGTCAGGCTTTTCCCTGGTTTTCTGTCTTGGCCCAGGTGTTTCAGGGCCAGCATGTGAAGTTGGCTTTTGTGAAACACGCTGGCAGCAGCAGCAAATGGCAACACCACAGTGGGGTGACCTGTGTCATAATGGTTTGGATTTTCGTAGCTACATCCATTTTCTATGCCCTGTTACAGAGCTGACATTGCAAATGCTCTTGGCTGTGGTGTGTTACATTCTGATGCTAACTCCTCTGAAGTCAGAGCAGCAGTCTTGCTGTACAGCAGCTGGCTGAGCAAGTAGTGCCCAGGGCCCTATAAACCGACCTTTGCCAGATGTGCAGATGCAACCTGCTGCAGAGAGAGCTTAAGCCTTCCTCTGTCTGTGTGTACCTTGGGGCTGCATCCCTCCCAGGCCAGGAAAAGGGACAGGGAGAAATGAGCTGTGGATGATGACAAGAACTGCCACCATGCAGCAGTTTCCATTACCTCAGAATCAGAATAAGGCTGGACTGGGTGAACTTTCATGATTGTGAGCCCAGAAGAGATTGCTGGTAAACCTGAGAAGGCTTGTATGCAGATTCTTTCTTATTATACTGCCAGGGATTGGTGTTATAGAAGCAGATACTGCAGACAGACAGCCACTTTGCTCATCTTCTCATTGTATCACAAAATCATGGAAAACAGGTGTGTATCTGGCTATAGTCCAATGCTATTTAATTCTCTGACAGTGTTTTGTGCTATACCTGATTATGGGTTGCTCTGTTTGTGGTCCTGTCATCTGCAGGAAGATTGGACAGCCTTTCACAGTCATTTGCATAGGAATTAATTTAGTTTGTAAGTCTCCCACCTATTAAAAATGAATTTGTTTTGCTGTTAGAATCAAGATGCAACTTTAGTTCTGTGTTACAAAACTGTATTTTGAAAACTGATGGGGTTTTCAAATATTTTTTGACTGGTTTTGACAACATCTAATTCATGCTAAAGAACACAGCTCACAAAAGCTCTTCTCAGCAGGAGAATGCAGTATCTCATACATTCATCAGCCTCCTTAGGACTTCACCATGCCACTCAATATACTGTACTGGTAGAGCAGAGTAGTACTGGCCAGCTACCAAGCAGCTTTTACAAATCAGAACTGCTCCACATGAAACCTCCCAAGGGATAAACATGTTACTCCAAAACTAAATTATGCACTGCAAGAGTGAACAATTGTTCCTTACACATGGTTTGGAGGCAGTGGCATGGCAATATCTACCCTGAATTTTTACACAAGTCCTAACAAACTGAAAAAGTGCTTTTAACAGACAGGAAGCTGGGAAGTATCATCGGTGTAAGATCTGCCATAGGAATACTTCACTTAAAACTGAAGGCCCACGTACCTTACAGACAAGATCATCCTGGTACTCTCCCCACATGTTGTTGTAAGCTGTTATTTCTATGATTAGCTGCTGGAAGGCTTTCAGAGTTCCTGTGGAAGGTTGTATATGGAAAGCTACTCCCTTCCCATGAGACAGCAGCGCTGCTGCAAACTCTGAAGAAGCACAGCAAAGAAGCATTTGGTGAATTTGAAGGAAATGCAACAAAGTTAATCTTTCAAAGAATACACAGGACTACATTTTTAGGTGGTGTTCATCACAGCCTAACTTCAATGACTTAAAAAAACTGGCATCATTTACCCAACCCACATTTACCCAAGTTCCTTCTACAGTGGGTCTTCATTTGTTTGAGAGATAATTCCTGCACAGGCTATTTCATAGGACTCCCTTAAGATAACTTGATCCAGGACTCTTAGGGCTGTGCAAGGCACTAATTAGTTACATGAAAACACACATTTGAGAAAAATAAGCTGGAATTTTTGCAACTGGTTATGGTTCTATTAGCAGTTGACTGTGTGCTCTCCAACATAGAGAACGTGTTACAAAGAGCAGAGCCTTTCCACACTGAGCCACCTGGCCTTCTAAAGCAGTAAGCTTGCATGAAATCTGTCAGGGCAGCATTTTTCCAGTCTTAAGCACTAATTCAACATCTGAAAAGCTCTTCCTTTACAACAGATAATAAACATTATGGCAAGGTACCAATATGTCCAAGTTTTATTTTGGATACAGAAGATACATCCAACGCTTTACAGCGTTTCACTCCCATTTCTTCCCTCCCTGGGTCTCGTGGGGCTTCAAATGCTATCATTTTTCAGCACAATGCATCAGAAATGATAGATGGACTCTGCTGTAGCAGAGTGGGGAAGGTATGTAAAAGGGTTTGAGGGAGAAAAGCCTGCTGCAATGATATTGGACAATTGTGTAGGAGAGAAATAGCCAAATATTATGCATGTTATCTGTACTGTGTGCTGGGAGTGAATCAGAATCACTCATCCTTGGGTCAATATTAGGTTTTCAAGAAGAAATAGAGAGAGGTAGAAAGCAAGGAGTTGAGGGAGAGAGAAAGAAGCAGCAGTGGAGGAAGAGAGATTGACAATGCTTATACAATGTGGGCTTTCAAACTCAGAAATGAGCTGAAAACTAAGTCACTTAACAGTGAAGACTTAGCCAGATACTCTGAGAACAAAACGCTGTGCCTGACCAGTACCCCCAGTGCTGCATATGTCAGCCAGCTGGCTTCTGCCTTTTCTCCACTGAGGGCTTCCATCTAAACATAAGAAGGAGCTTCTTTACTTTGAGGGTGGTAAACCTCTGGACCAGGATGTCCAGAGAGGTGCTGGAATCTTCTCTGGAGTGGTTCAAAACCTGTCTGAACACAATCCTGTGCAATCTGCTCAAGGTAAACCTGCTCTGGCAGAGGGGGTTGGACTATCTAGTCCAGAGATCCCCTCTAACTCCTATCATTTGGGGATTCTGTGGTTAATAGCTCTTCTCATACCTGACTGTGCTCTTCTGGCTGTGTGTTTTGTGACAGGTCCTCTTCTTTTCAACGGGTAGCTTGAGGAGCTTTAAAAAAACCAAACAAACAACAAAAAACACCCAAAGCTAAAACACAATCACAATAATTCTGTTAAACGAGGACTCTGCTCAAGTAACAGCTCTGCCTTACTCCTACATCAGTTATATGCTGTTATAACCTAAAGGGCTGCCTACAAAGCATTGTTTGAAAGTAGCATCTTTTTGAGTGAATCAGCTTCAGAGTTTTAAGACTCTGTACATTCTAACACAGCAGAGCCTTGGCTGATGTAAAGCAGCTTATGTCTGTTGGTTACAAGAGAGTTTTGCCATTTATACCAGTTAAATCTTTTGTCCTTGCACTGAGAGCTGTTCCTGCAGGAAACTTCACCAGCAGGTTTCATTACCACAGTCAGTGGAAGAGCTTGAGAAAAATCCCACCAGAGCACTCAAAAGTGTACCTTGTAACAGAGGCAACAGCACTCTGTCCTGATTTCAGATTCAATCCAGACCTACAGTAGCATTTGAATCATTATGCAGAAAAGCAACTTACAGGCAGATTCCTTGTTCTGGAGCAAGCAAACAGCCAGTAAAATACTCAGCTTCCAGCTTGAAGGGAGCATCGATCCCAGTGTGGTTGGTAAGAATCAGCTGACGCTTTACTATGTCGTTGACTGCCACTTCAGATCCAAAGTCCAAAAGAAGATCACACAGGCCTTGTGACATTTCCCTTTGATGGCTGTCAGGGAAGATGACAGCAATATCAAAACACTGGGCTTACCTTCTTATGCCACAGGTCATTGCAGGAGATTTTTGAATGTGCAGTATCAATGTGGTTGTGATAATCAGTTGAAAAGACCACACAGCCTGTGATTTATCATCAGCATTTACTGCTTCTATCCATGTAATGATTCATTTTGGGCAACATTGTTATCATGTCTAATGTGCCAACCAACAAAATTAAAGCCATTTTTACTTGTATAAAAGTGAGCATACTCAAAGTGA
>VWYK01031672.1:5457-19583 GCA_013399775.1 Semnornis frantzii | reverse complement strand
CTTTTATTTTCCTTCAAGCATTCTGCATACTCCTCTCTATATACTGAGTACAACCAGGCAGCCATTCCCATGAAATACATAGACTCATAGAACGGTAAGGTTGGAAAAGACCTCAAGGATCATCTAGTTTCAACTCCCCACCATAGGCAGGGACACCTCCCGCTAGTACAGGTCACTCAAGGCCTTGTCCAACCTGGCCTTGAACACCTCCAGGGAGGGAGCAGCCACAACCTCCCTGGGCAACCTGTGCCAGTGTCTCACCACCCTCACTGCAAACAACTTCCTCCTAATATCCAGTCTAAATCTTCCCTCTGCCAGTTTAAACCCATGCCAAAGAGAATTTGGATATATGGCTCTCATGAGGCAAACCAAACCATTTATAGAATCATAGAATGGTAAGGTTGGATTTAAAGGCTCAGTAAGACCCTCTTTGGCTTTATAGTTCTTTTTATAGACAGACAGGCTTTTGTTTGGGTTCTTGGCATTTTGCAAAGGAACCAAAGGGATCTATTATAGAGGAAATGCAGAAGATGCCTTCCAGTATCTGAAGAGGGCCTACAGGAAGGCTGGGGAGGGACTATTTACAAGGTCTTGCAATGACAGGACAAGGGGCAATGGGTTTAAAGTGGCAGAGTGGAGATGTAGACTGGATGTTAGGAGGAAGTTCTTTGCAGTGAGGGTGCTGAGGCACTGGCACAGGCTGCCCAGGGAGGTTGTAGGTCACAGAATCACATTCGGTGGTTCTGTGCTCCACAACCTCCCTGGAGGTGTTCAAGGCCAGGTTGGATGAGGCCTTGAGTGACCTGTTCTAGTGGGAGATGTCCCTGCCTATGTCAGGGGGTTGGAACTAGATGATCCTTGAGGTCCCTTCCAACCTTACCATTCTATGATTCTAAGATGGCATTTAATTTCCTGGGTTTGGTTTTGTGGTTGTTTTTATTGTTTGTTTGTTTGTTTGTTTTGTTTTTTTTTAAACATTTTTAAAGCACTGCAAGGCATAGAGTGGGTATAAATCACCTCACCCACATCAAAGCAGGAAAACGCAGCTATGCCAAAACGCCCTCTCCATTGTAGAAAAACATTACTTTGCAGTGTTGCAGACACATCATTGTATTAAACAATAGTGTCACATTCACCAGCCAGAGCAACCACTTGCAAAACGTATTTGGGGAAACTTCAGTGAAAGAAAAACGGAAGCAGAACAAGACCTAGGACACCTATCTGAAATTACTTCTGAGATATGTAAAAATTACACTGTTACTGCCCTTTTTTTTTATTTATTACATTTTTTTCCCTTTTTTTTTTTTTTAAGCTGGGATTTTGCAGACTGCCTCTGCTCTCCTTGGAACTCTCAGCTAGCTTTAAGGTAAGGATGTGCTTATTCTTGATGAACAATAGGGGAAAGTTCTAAGCAGCAGCATTGCTTGGCTTCTTTTCTTTTGTGCTGGCTGTTGAAAGCTAGATTGTGAATGTGGACAAGTGAGCTATTCAAAGTCAGCTCCAGTATGGATTCCATGGATCCAGTAGCAAAAGCCTTATAATAAATCCTGCAACATCCTACACAAAAGTTGAGAGGATAAATAAAGGTAGTGTTGCAGTTCAATGGGAATAGAGCATGTGTTGAGTCTACCACAGGTCCAAAAATTCGCTGCTTTTCCTCCATTAATTTAGGGAATCCATAAAATGGAAGGCTTTGGAAAACCCAAATGGCAGTAAACCATCTTGGCAACCTTTAAAAAAAAAAAAAAGGAAGATGCCTTGATGTGAGGATCTCACATGATTCTTTGTGGGCTCTAGAATATGGAAATAGCATCTGGAAATAGAATCTGGAAATGGCAGAGGAGGGGATACCCTAGACAGTTTAACCACAGCTAGCATTTAAGCCCCACACAAGTATCTGATCACTCCCCTCCAGTGGGATGAGGAGAGAATTGATAGGGTAAAAGTAAGAAGACTTGTAAGCTGGATTAAAGATAGTTTAACAGCAAAAGCCAGACACATGAACAAAACAAAACAAGAAATTCATTCACCACTTCCCACCGGAGGCACCTGCAGCCATCTCCAGGAGAAGAGGGCTCCATCACATGTAATGTTTTGCCAGGAAGACAAATGCCATCACTCCAAGTGTCTCTTGCCTTCCTTCTTCTTGCTCTAACTTTATATGCTTAGCATGATGTCAGATGGTCATGTCATATCCCTCTGGTCAGCTGGGATTATCTGTCTTCCCTCTCAGCTTCTTGTGCACCCCCAGCCAACTTGCTGGTGGGGTGAGGTGAGAAATAGAAAAGGCCTTGACTGTGTGTAAGCATTGCTCAGCAACAGCTAACACATCCCTGTGCTGTCAACAAGGTTTCCAGCCCAAATCCCAAACACAGCCCCATAGTAGCTACTGTGAAGAACATTAACTCCATCCCAGCCAAAACTAGCACCAACCCTTCGGAAGACAAACAGAGCAGAGTGCTGAAGAAGCCTCCACAACAACGCAGAACTTCAGCATTGCCCCGTTGTACATTACAGCCCAACGCAAAGGTCCTGTGGATTCCTCTGCCACTTCCAGAGACCATTTCAGGAAACAGAAGGTGTAAACACATCAGAGTACACAGAGAGGTGAGAAACCTTCCCTGCATCAAGCTATCATTCCCAAGTTAAAACACCAAATGACTACAACTTGGGCTAAAGCAGTGATGCTAAGGTGACCAGCTGCACACTGATGCATTTTTTTGCCATGACAGGCACAGAGAGGAATGGATGTTTTTACTCACTGACCCAGCACAGTGTGTCTGACTGCTAGAGGCTGCTTTGGAAAACAGCTCTTAACCCTCTCTTTCCTCCCACATCCAGGTTGTGCAATCGATATTGCGCCTCTTACACAACCCAGACGATTTAAATATGAAAAGCGAGGAGCTGCTGGCAGGTTTCCTTACTATAAGAGGAGAAAGGGGAGTTAAAAAGATTTTCTGAAGGGAAAGGAGTTGCATGGCAACAGGCAGCACACCTTACCTGTAAACAAAAGCAATTTGGCGCAGGGGCAGGCACCAGTCCCTGTGGGTGGGGAGAAAAACAGAGAAAAGGGACAATAGCAGGAAGCCAGAACACTCCTTGGAGGACAAAATGGAGGGGGTGGGGGGAATAGAATAAAAGAAATCCATACATCAAGTACCTCTGTGGATTTGCTTTGAGAGAACGTGAAACAAAGAGAAATGCTTTGATGCTCAGCTTTCTGGATCTCTGAAAGCATCCAGGGAGTCACTGTGATTGCTGTTCCCAAGTGCTCCACAAACAATTAATGCTCTTCATGTGAGAGAGGAGTGCTCTGTTAGTTTCAGGGCAAAAATATGAGTAGGCATGTTGACATGAATGGTGAACAGCAAGTGCAGTTGAAAGTTCAGGATCTCAGGATGTTAGGGGTTCAAAGGGACCTCCATAGATTGAGTCCAATCCCCCTGCCACAGTAGCACCATAGAATCTAGCTCAGGTCACACAGGAACACACCCAGGTGGCTCTTGAAAGTCTCCAGAGAAGAAGACTCCACAATCTCTCTGGGGACCCTGTTTCAGTGCTCCATCACCCTTACAGTAAAGGAGTTCTTCCTCCTGTTGAGGTGGAACTGTAGTTGTGCTGTAGTTTATAGTTCTACCATTACCCCTTGTCCTAAGAGGTTAGGTGCACCTTAGGGTTTTACTTAATAACAAGTTTACGCTGCTTCATCAGACCCCACCTGGAGTCCTGTGTGCAGTTCTGGAGCCCCCAGCACAGGAAAGACATGGAACTGTTGGAGTGGGTCCAGAAGAGGCCACCAAGAAGCTGAGAGGGCTGCAGCAGCTCTGCTAGGAGGACAGGCTGAGAGAGTTGGGGCTCTGCAGCCTGGAGAAGAGAAGGCTTCCAGGAGACCTTAGAGTAGCCTTCCAGTATCTGAAGGGGGTACAGGAAGGCTAGGGAGGGACTATTTACAAGGTCTTGTAATGACAAGACAAGGGGCAATGGGTTTAAACTGCAAGAGGGGAGATTTAGACTGGATGTTAGGAGGAAGTTGTTTGCAGTGAGGGTGGTGAGACACTGGCACAGGTTGCCCAGGGAGGTTGTGGCTGCTCCCTCCCTGGAAGTGTTCAAGGCCAGGTTGGAGGAGGCCCTGAGTGACCTGTGCTAGTGAGAGGTGTCCCTGCCTATGTCAGGGGGTTGGAACTAGATAATCCTTGAGGTCCCTTCCAATCTTACCATTCTATGATTCTATAAGTGCCGTTTCAATGATTCCTGCTAAACCAACAAAGTCTCTACCCTCATGAGTGTGTGCCTGTGTGCATGCACATGTACCTGTCATGATTTAAGGAATTCATAAGCCACCTTAACAGTTTTCAAGGACATGACTATACTTGAGACAAGGCCAGCATTGTACTGCTCATGAGGTCAGAGCCGCAGTGCAAAATATTATGAAGTCACACCACAAAACTACCTTTCTTGGGTTATCCATCCAAACAAGTAAATAAATAAATAACCAAGCTAGCAGGGATTTAATTTGTAATTGTTTCTTTGAAAACATTAATGCATGTCTTGGCCTGAGAAGTCTGAAGAATAATAACTTTGCTCTTAAGCAGGACTTGAAAAATGAGGTCAGGTACAGTCCAGATTGGTTACGATACCTCAAGAGTATTGTTACAAATAAAAATAACCCCAAGCCTAAATGTCTTATTAATTACCTATCACAGAACTAAAAGGCACAGAGTAAATGAAGATAATGAAAGACTGTAGTAAATACGCAGCAGCAATTTATAATTTTCAGGGTGGGGAGGGAAGATTAGGGACTCTCTATCACTGAGGAGACCATTGTATAGAGATACTCCATTAAAATAAACTGGTCCTTCTTCTTCTAGCCAGAATAAGTCTCCATTCCAGAAGGAGATACCCACTCACTACAAGAATCTGTCTCAAAACAGAGTACTTTTGCTATTCTTTTGCTAGGTATTAAACCCAAGCAGTCCTGGGTGATTAGATCTACACAGCTTCTTACAAGCTTGGGGAACATAAAACCAGATCAACATAGAGGCCAACATCTCTTCAAAAATCTGAACCAGTTGACTGCCTGTTTTCCCATTCCTACTCAAGCAAAAAAATAAGATACAGGGATGATTTTCTTAATGATTCTATGATTTCCTTAATGATGTTATCCTTCAACAATAATTTTAAAAGTTAGTCCATTATGATGTATTTTATTGCCTTTAACTTGTGAAATTGAGCTAGAATCAAGCCAAACTCAGAGTTTATCTGATAATATATTTCTTATATTTTAAAACCAGGTGATTCTGTGAGGCACTGGATTACCTATATCTACCTCTACATCTACCTCTACCTCTACATCTACCTCTATATATTTAGCCATGAAAATAGAATCATAAAATCACAGAATGGTCTGGGTTGAAAGTGACCTCCAAAGCTCATCTAGTCCAACCCTTTCTGCAGTAAGCAGGAACATCAACTAGAACTAGATCAGGTTGCTCAGAGTTTAGATCCATATCTACTTTAAATAATTAGAATATCAGTGGTGAAAATATTTGTTCAAGCCCTGGAGATATTTAAAGAGCAAATTTGGGATTCTTATATTGATTTGGATCCAAATAATTTACATAATCCAAATACGTTACAGAAATGGATGATTAGTGCTTGCAGACCTTTCAAACCTACATATCTTAAAGCTAAAATCCATGGGGCAGCAGCACTGCTGCTAAAGCATCTTCTGTAATGTTTTAAGTGGAAGCCTGAAGCTACACTCAAATGAAGACACAACTTACCCCACCTCTCAGGCTGGAGATAAGGTGATAGCTGAAAAAATACAAGTGATGAAAGGGGAAAGGAAAACCAGTTTCTTTGTAGTCTGAACAGAGTGGCAGATTAGTTTTGTTTCAGAGGAGAGTAAACAAAGGAAGGGCTCCCAGAAAAATGAGTGTGAGGAAGATAACAGTGCACATTCATCCCCTGAGTCTCAGCTGGACTTTGAAGTAGGGCTGAGTCTCTGCATTTCCTGCTGGCACATAAGCTCAGGCAGAGAATCTGGATAAAGACAAGTTGCTCTTGATTTAAGAAAGTGCAGATGTAGGGTGACCTTCAGAAGCTGTGCAATTCCTTCCAGATAGTATCAAATGTAGATCCACTTGTGTTTTGTCTAGGGTTTTTGTCCTATTTCCAAATGCCTGCATGTCAATGCCTCTGGGTGTCAGGGTGCAGCTGCACCGGAGTCATCTCTCCAGCTCTACCAGCTCTCTTTCCAGCCTCAGATTCTTGCTTGGAGGTTATCAGAAAAGTTCTGAAAGGAAAAGATGCTAAACTCACTGGATCTTCAGTTCCCTACTTAAACACAAATAGCCACAACAGCTTCACGACATTTTACATTCATCAGGTTCTTGGGCAGGCAAACACAAGGGAGTTCCTAGAAACTCCCCAGCATGACACATGTGCAGCCACAGTCTCCTTACATCATCTTCTTGTACAAAAGCATGGTGATCTTGCCTGGTGAGGCAGAGACTGTCTAGCTTCCTATTTTCTTCCTCTTCAGTGCAAGACTTGCACAGCTCCATAAGGACTGCTCCTTGGATCCTCTGCGGTTATTCCATGTGACTGTGTTCCATTTCTACCCAATCAAGTAGCTCTGAACAAATAAACACCTTCACATGCTAGAAGTTCATCCTTTTGATTAAAGAAAGGAGAAGAACTGACATTGTCACCTGGTCTGGTATGAAAAGCTTCCAGGACAAGCTTTGGCTTTGTCTCATCTGTTCTTTGACAAGGAGATTTCTCTGTCCTGATGTGACCGAAACAATTCTTGACCTTAACAACTCTTGTGTGGCAAGAATCACTGGTGAAATAGTTCCTAATGCATCCTTTGTGAGATGAAGCAGGCAGAAAAGACAAACTTCATCTCAGTAAAATTCTGCTACTTTTAAAATCTGCATTTATGAGCATGTCAAGCAGATATAAGCAGTAGACAGAGGAGCAGAAGGAGAGTATGGCTGGAAATGACTATATTCTGCAAACTTCATGTTGACTTACATGACTATGACTCGGAAGAAAGGTTGAGCAACCCACCTGAAAAAGCCTGTTTCAGAGGCAATGCTGGCTATGAAGTTCTGGATCCACATCTAAAGCCGAACTTCGCTAAAATTTGGGAATTAGCTACCCAGCCTGGAGGCTGCTTCTGCTCTATAGTTCAGATGGACACCTAATGAACGAGGTTGTAGTACAGCAGCCAACTGAGTGCTGGGCTGCAGCAAGAGCAGTGTGGGCAGCAGGGCAAGGAAGGGGATTCTGCCCCTTTACTCTGCTCTCCTCAGACCCCATCTGGAGTACTGTGTGCAGTTCTGGAGGCCCCAGCACAGGAAGGACATGGAACTGTTGGAGTGGGTTCAGAGGAGGCAACGAAGATGATCAGAGGGCTGCAGCAGCTCTGCTGTGAGGACAGGCTGAGAGACAGCCTGGAGAAGAGAAGGCTTTCAAGAGACCTTAGAGTAGCCTTCCAGGATCTGAAGGAGGCCTACAGGAAGGCTGGGGAGGGACTATTGACAAGGTCTTGCAATGACAAGACAAGGAGTAATGGGTTTAAACTGGCAGAGGGGAGATTTAGACTGGATGTTAGGAGGAAGTTGTTTGCAGTGAGGGTGGTGAGACACTGGCACAGGTTGCCCAGGGAGGTTGTGGCTGCTCCCTCCCTGGAGGTGTTCAAGGCCAGGTTGGATGAGTCCTTGAGTAACCTGTACTAGTGGGAACTGTCTCTGCCTATGGTGGGGGGTTGGAACTAGATGATCCTTGAGGTCCCTTTCAACCTTACCATTCTACGATTCTATGATTCTTCTCCTACATTGGAGCTGCATGTCACATGAAAGACATTAAGGCAAAAAGTGTGGTGTAATTACCCAGTTACTGGACTCCCAAATAACTTTACATTAATTCTTTGTGCATGAGTGTCAAATGCTTTTAGGTCTGGACAGTTATTTTTCTGTTCATTACAGTGTCCAGCTTGGTGCATAGAAGATAATATGTCTTGGTCTATCAAATGCCTAGTCAGAGAGGTTTAAAAAGGTCACCGTGACACTGCATGGCTTGAGAGACAAAAGGACCAGCCTGAAAAACCTAATCAGAGAGAAGTTATTGGATAAACCTGCTAAGAATCATAGAATGGTAAGGTTGGAAAAGACCTCAAGGATCATCTAGTTTCAACTCCCCACCATAGGCAGGGACACCTCCCACTAGTACAGGTCACTCAAGGCCTTGTCCAACCTGGCCTTGAACACCTCCAGGGAGGGAGCAGCCACAACCTCCCTGGGCAACATGTGCCACCACCCTCACTGCAAAGAAATTCCTCCTAACATCCAGTCTAAATTTCCCCTCTGCCAGTTTAAACCCATTGCCCCTTGTCCTGTCATTAAAAGACCTTGTAAATAGTCCCTCCCCAGCCCTCCTGTAGGCCCCCTTCAGGTACTGGAAGGCTACTCCAAGGTCCCCTCAAAGCCTTCTCTCCTCCAGGTTGCAGAGCCCCAACTCTCAGTCTGTCCTCACAGCAGAGCTGCTGCAGGTCTCTGATCATCTTTGTGGCCTCCTCTGGACTGGCTCCAACAGTTCCATGGCCTTCGTGTGCTGGGGGCTCCAGGCCTGTACACAGGACTCCAGGTGGGGTCTGAGGAGAGCAGAGTAAAGGGGGAGAGTAAAGAATAAGACCTACAGAGAGCTTTGCATTTTCTTAACATAGAGCATGCAAGCTGACTATTTGCTGCCAGTGTTCTCTGGGTCTACTTGCAGTCCTACTACCCCAAAAGTACAGCAGCATTTGGGAAAACAATCACAGAAATCAAATTAAATCCATGCAGGCAACTTGTTACCGGACGTGACCTTGACAGAGTACTATGGTAAGAGAAATGAACAGTAAGAATCAAACCTCCATGCTAAAGAGCAAGGATATAGATTGAGATCTGACAGTAGGATGAATATATGTTAGTAATGAACCAGTGAGGAAATGAACCAGTAATGTTTAGCAATGAACCAGGAAAAATTATATGCTGCAGAGATGGCTGAATTTCCTTTTGTGCATGGTTAAATATCTATCACCATGCACACTCAGTGCATTTAGGTTACCATTTTAACTAACTTTCCTTACATTGCATTGCTCTTTAAAAAATACTGGTCTAAACAGTAAAAATCTAAACAAACCTGCACCTTCCCTCTCAACCTGATTCGTGTCTCTTCTACCTGGACTGCACAGCTGTCATCAGTTGCTAAGGACTGACATCTCCAACTCAAACAATTTAGTGTTGATGAATATCTGACATCAGGGCTTGGCAAACACTAATTACATGATGGACCTTTTACTCCTCCACAAAGCTACAAATAGATTGGTAGATGGCAAATGAGTGTCTCATAAATATCTTCTATTTGACCTGCCATACAGTGGTGCAGACAAAGGGGAGCTTGCTTTACTAGTGATCACAGGTATTTTCCTTTAGGATTGACTTGTAGAGAAATTGGTTGTTCTCCATGGGACAGCAATGTGCCCTTGTGGCCAAGAAGGCCAATGGGATCTCGAGGTGCATTAAGAAGAGTGTGTCTAGCAGATCTCCTCCTCTGCTCTGCCCTAGTGAGACTTCACCTGGAATACTGCATCCAGTTTTGGGCTCCCCAGTTCAGGAGGGACAGGGATCTACTCAAGAGAGTCCAACAGACAGCTACAAGGGTGATTAAGGGTCTGGAGCACTGCCTTAGGAAGGGCTGAGAGCCCTGGCGCTGTTTAGTGTGGAGAGAGGACTGAGAGGGGATTTAATAAATGTATATAACTATCTGAGGGCTGTCGGTCAGGAAGGTAGGGACAGGGACAGTTTCCGCTCACTCGTGCCTTGTCACAGGACAAGGGGCAATGGATGTGAACTACAGCACAGGAAGTTCCACCTCAACATGAGGAAGAATTTCTATACTTGTAAGGGTCACAGAACACTGGAGCAGGCTGCCCAGAGAGGTTGTGGAGTCTCCTCCTCTGGAGACTTTCAAGCCCTGTCTGGAATTGTTCCTGTGTGACCTGCGCTAGATTCTATGGTCCTGCCTTGGTAGGAGGGTTGGACTCGATGATTTCTAGGTGTCCCTTCCAATCCCTAACATCCTGTGATCCTGTGTTCCTACAACTCCCCTTGCTGGACGAGCAGTAGTGATGCAGGCAACAAAGATAGGAGAGTCACACTCCTTACTCTCTGAGCTACAAGCAGTTGCCAAGACCATTCGTTTTCCCAAGCCGAATGAAACCTTTCATCATTTAATAAAGGGAAATATCTGAAAAATATCTCTAGCCATAATGCAGAACTACAGTAGTGTGGATATATGCCTCTGGTCCTTAAGGAAGAAAGGATGTTGCCTTCTGGCTGGCATGCTTGATGTTAAATACTCCTGTATTGATCTGATAGCAAGAAAAAAAAAAAAAAAAAAAAGAAAACAAAGCAACAAAATACACTGATAATTACAGTGATACACACATTAGTCAGTACTAGGCCAGACCTTTAGTTTCACAGCACTCAGAGAAGTAGCTGAAAAGACAACTGACAAATAATCATCCATATTACAGCTACTGACCTCGCAGTAATGGCACCGTGACCAGCAGGACCCCAAATGTTTTATTCACTCAGCTCTTTGAATCTAGTTAAATTTCAGATCCTGACCCATATGTAGCATGAAACAACACCTGAGAATTTTGACTTTCAATTAGCATTGTGATTTTTGCTTCATTTCAGAAACAACAGACCCACAGGCTTTGGTTTGTTTTTTGTTTTGGGTGTGTTTGGGTTTTTTTTTTTTTTTTTTTGGGGGGGGGTGTGTTTGGTTGGTTGTGTGTGGTTTTTTGGGGGATTTTTTTTTGTTTGTTTGGTTGATTGGTTTTGGTTTGGGGTTTGTTGATTTGTCTTTTTTTGGCTGGTTTTCAGGGTTTTTTGTGGTTTGTTTTTTTTTTTTTTTTCCCCCCCATTTAAAGTGTTCTTAATAGAAAGGTGGTGAAAAGTGCTTAGCTGCTAGTCCAGGAGACAGGCATGTACTGTTTAGCCAGAGTTACAAAGCATCCAAACCCCAGCCTTAGTACTGATGACAAAGCCATCAGCAAATTAGTTGTTTCAGATAAAGCTGCTGATGAAGGAACCCTGAACTGCTGCCATTAGCTCAGTTCTGCCTCTATCTTGAAATGTTTTCATGAAGTGTTCAAATAAGTAGAGACCCTCTGCATGTCTGCTAGTTTGTAGCCATGTCATAAGCAGGATTTTCATGATAGAGCTTTGTGCATCTTCTTCCTCCAGTGTGGTCAGGCTACAGAACTTTATCTTTTTCACTAGGATGCTGCCAACGTGTGGTGACTTTCCCTGCACTCTGCAGTGGTGCCTTTTGGCCTCTGTTTCACAGAATCATGAATCACAGAATGGCTAAGATCAGAAGGGACTTAAGAGATCATCTACTCCAACCTCCCCACCATGGGCAGGGACACCTCTCAATCAGACTTGGCCGCTCAAGATCTTGTCTGACCTGGCCTTGAACGTCCCCAGGGAGGAAGCATCCACAACCTCCTTGGGCAACCTACTCCAGAGTCTCACCATCCTCATACTGAAGAACTTCTTCCTAAGGTCCAGTCTAAACCTACTCTCCCTCAGCTTAAAACGGTTTCTCCTTGTCCTATTGCTAGGCAGCCTTAAAAAAAGGTCCCTCTCCAGCCGCCTTCTTCACAGGTTTACAAAATCCAATTTTAAAATCTAATTAAAATGGCTGCTGTAAAGCTGCGCATGTTCATCCCACCAGAGGCAAAGAAGAAAGGCTCTATAATGCTAACTAGATTATATTTCTACTGCTGTTGCCATATTTATTAACCACTCAGCACTTCAATGTTTTGATGTATTTCTGGGACTTAAAAAGAAAATTAATCTGTAAAACTCTAAGGGGGAAGGGTGCATTTTCTAAATTCAGTATTAAAATGTTTCATACCCAGTATGTTGAGGAGTAATTAAATAAATGATAAATCTTTCACCCTAAATAAGACCAAGCTCTATGCACACTTCTGCTAAAAGCCCCTGGTGAAAGCAATGGTAGGCATCAGATAGGAATTATTAACAGAAATAAGATCCCAGAGATTCATAATGCCATGGCTCCCAGCTGTATGCTGCCCTCTCTGAACGTGCGCTCCTCAATTCTTCTGATGGAAGAGAATATACCAAGCTGTGTGGCACAGTCGACTTGCTAGAGGGCAGGGATCCATCCAGAGGGAAGTGGACAGGCTGGAGAGGTGGGCCCAGGCCGTCCTCATGACATTCAACAAGGCCAATTGTAAGGTCCTGCACCTGGGTAGGCACAATCCCAAGCACAAATACAAGCTGGGTGGTGAATGGCTGAGAGCAGCCCTGAGGAAAAGGACCTTGGGGTCTGAGTTGATGAAAAGCTCAACATGAGTCTGCAGTGTGAGGGCTGGGCTGCAGCAAGAGCAGTGTGGGCAGCAGGGCAAGGGAGGGGATTCTGCCCCTTTGCTCTGCTCTCCTCAGACCCCACCTGGAGTCCTGTGTACAGGTCTGGAGCCCCCAGCACAGGAAGGACATGGAACTGTTGGAGCCAGTCCAGGGGAGGGCCATGAAGATGCTGAGAGGGCTGCAGCAGCTCTGCTATGAGGACAGGCTGAGAGAGTTGGGGCTCTGTAGCCTGGAGAAGAGAAGGCTTCCAAGAGACCTTAGAGTAGCCTTCCAGTATCTGAAGGGGGCCTACAGGAAGGTTGAGGAGGGACTACTGACAAGGTCTTGCAATGACAAGACAAAGGGCAATGGGTTTAAACTGGCAGAGGGGAGATTTAGACTGGATGTTAGGAGGAAGTTCTTTGCAGTGAGGGTGCTGAGACACTGGCACAGGTTGCCCAGGGAGGATGTGGCTGCTCCCTCCCTGGAGGTGTTCAAGGCCAGGTTGGAGGAGTCCTTGAGTAACCTGTTCTAGTGGGAGCTGTCTCTGTCTATGGCAGGCGTTTGGAACTGGATGATCCTTGAGGTCCCTTCCAACCTTACCATTCTGTGAATAAATGGACATTTCCTATGGTGTGTGCAAAACCCTGCATCTCTGCTTGAGCCACCCTGCACAACAGTTTGAGCTATCAGACTTTGCCCTGCCATCGCTAAGGAGTGTTCATATGTGTCATTCCACCAGTGATATCCAGCAGAGATAACAAAACCCGGGGTGAGATATGTAGTAAGAAAGCATTAGCTCTAACTCATATGTTAAATGAGGTATGTCTAAGCCTAGCTTTACTGTTGTGATGAACCTATGGAATGTGTCCCTACCAACTACTGGTTGTAGAGGAGAGTGAGATAAATGGAGAAGGACAAGTCAGACTGCAAACCACTTCCCTTTTGTGCTGGATACTAGTAAAGAAAGGCTGAACTTTTTCCAGAAGTGAGCCAGCAAGGTGAGGGCATGCCTCATGCAATGATGGCTTGGCAGCCTGGCTTAGAACATGGTGAGGACCTGCAGTCCTACTTCTAATGCACACATTTGGGTCACAGCAATCCCACACACATCATGCACATGGAAATACCTCTATACTATGGTGAACAATGCAAGCAGTGACCCAGTGTCTTTTGCTGCTCACCACTCTTCCCTTCAGGGCCAGAGTAAGGAATAAAACCCAGAACAACACCGTGGGGAGACTTGAAATGCCTCTTATATTGTCCACACTGGGGCTGGTTTGGGAAAGAGTGTTTGGAAATTGTTGTCCTAGCACAAGCTCAGGTTTCTTGCTAAGGCAGAGCCTCCCAGACCGGTGTGCCAAGACTTGGCCAGGAGGTGGCAATGCAGAACTGGAGACCAGGGTCTGAGGCCCACGTATGGTCCTGAGGACAGTACACAGCTTTCCTTGCAGGGATGCAGTTCTCATTCTGCATCCAAGCTGATCACAGCTCTCGCATGCCCAAAGTGTATGCAGAGTGATTTTTCCTTTGCATCTTGTGATGCATGATGCTGTAGATCACAAGGGGGCTTTTTTTTTTTTTTTTTTCCCAGTCACAAGAATCTGACTGAACCAGCTAACACTAAGCACTTAGTTATGCAATGTTCTCTTTAATGCCATTTGATCACAGTTGATTTTTTTTTTTTAATAG
>VWYK01031670.1:25432-46094 GCA_013399775.1 Semnornis frantzii | reverse complement strand
GGTGGTGCCTAGAGCAAGGCACTGGTTACTTGTGATGGTGGTGCCTAGAGCATGGCACTGGTTACTTGTGATGGTGGTGCCTAGAGCATGGCACTGGTTACTTGTGATGGTGGTGCCTAGAGCATGGCACTGGCTACTTGTGATGGTGGTGCTTGCAGGAGAAAATGCCAGAAGTTTCAGGCTCCATCTTGCTGAGATGAGTGAACAGACATGAAGAGCATCATTGGCTTCAGCATGGCCCAGGCAATGCAGTCATAGTTCCAGTGTCCTTTGGTAAGGAGTCGGGAAGTGTATGTGAGATGATGTTTAGAGGAGGCTGTATCTGAGTAAGCTTATACTAGAAGTCTATCAGGAAAACTGCTCAGGCTCCCTCTGTGGAGGTTTGAGCTCTGTTTGGTTACAGGAGAGAGAAGGTCTTGGTGTGGACCCTCCTTCTTCTTTCTTAGCCTGAAAAACAAATAAGGGACTTAAGAAACTGCAGCGTTTCAACCATGTGGCATTAAAGCTTGAGCTGTAATCTTGAACTCATGTGGCACTCTTGGGTTATTAATGCTTCTATTACTATTTTTACTTCAGTAGCAAGATTTCTATCAGGGAGTCCATATGCTGGATAATGTGAGGAAGAGATTGGTATGTCTGTTGTACAGGATGGGGAAGCAAAGGAGGCTTCCTGCTTCCCTGGGCAGGCTGGTCACTGAGGAAGATTGCATAGAGCTTTGGTCTGACTGCTCCCTGTAAAACCTTCTTCTGCACTGCAAGGGGACTCTAGTGAACATCACAGCAGAGATGAGGATGGTTTTGGGTGGCCAAGTTAAGGTACAAAATCTTCCAGCTAAAGCTTTCATAACCAAATACTAGCTAGAGTAGACATCCTCATGTCTGGCCCCTGGAAAAGGAGATAAATCAGTCTTAAATGGGAAATTTTCTTGACAAATAACTCACTCTGTGAGATGTGAAAGATCTGGTGCTTTTCACTGAGTGAAAAGTGATGTGTGCCATAGTAGCCAGAGGATTCACTGCACAAAGAGTTAGAAATCAGAAAATGCCTTGTGACAAATGCAGCATGCAGCTGATGATCCCATAGGTGTTCTGAGTGTCCCTCCAGATCGTTACCTAAGGTAGGAGGCATCTCTTCAATGCTTAGATTTGGAGCCATCAGCTCCACAGCTCATCCCAACTTTTCTATCTCTTACACAGAGTGAGTAGATGGGAGACCACAAGTTCATTTAGCTTGGGATCCTGGGGAACAGCAGGGACTCTGAGAAGGAAGTAGGGCATCAGTACCAAAGCCTCCCCTCCCTTCTAGAGCTCCTCACCTTCAGGCACGGAGAGGTCTAGGAAGAGCTACCTGAAGAGTGTGGCATCCCAGACATCCTTTTTGTTATATGGATCCCTCATGAATTTGTCTAGTCTCCTTTTAGGCTTATTTTATACTCTTTTGGCCTCTGCAGCATCCTGTGGCAGTGACTCACAACTTAATTACACCTTGTGCAAATAGGTTCATTGCCGCACTGGAACCGGCAATTAGTACTTACAGCGGCGATGCAGAGAGACATTTTCCTTGTGAAATGTACTTCTCATCAGCACTACCCCATGAGGGGAACTGCCTGTTGAAGCTCACAGGAGATAGCAGTTTTGAGGGGGGGAAGGGGCAGTGCCAGCCATCACGTCGCCGATGAGCAAGAGGAGATAGTTAGGTACCGTCAGCATGGTGCCGCGCACCGCACGCTACCTGGCACTGGAACCATTAAAAACCCCAAGCTGCTTGCTGAACCCCAACTGTTTATTTGGTTCACTGTGGCCATGGAAACACATGACCTATTTACACCTTCAGCAGAGCCAGTGGTGGTTGGTGGAAGTGAGGTGGGCAAAGGAAGATCACTTTGAATTTGGATTATGGGGACTATTCATTGAGATGATGTGTGTGAATGAGTGTGTGGTGGTGAGGAAGAGTCAGAGGAGCCAGTGGTGGTTGGTGGAAGTGAGATGGGCAAAGGAGAAATGCTCTCCATTTGGATTATGGAGACTATTAATTGAGATGATGTGTGTGAATGAGTGTGTGGTGGTGAGGGAGACTCACAGGAGCCAGTGGTTGGTGGTGGAAGTGANTGAGTGTGTGGTGGTGAGGGAGACTCACAGGAGCCAGTGGTTGGTGGTGGAAGTGAGATGGGCAAAGGAGAAATGCTCTCCATTTGGATTATGGAGGCTATTCATTGAGATGATGTGTGTGAATGAGTGTGTGGTGGTGAGCAAGAGTCAGAGGAGGCAGTGGTGGTTGGNGGATTTTGGGGGCTATTCATTGAGATGATGTGTGTGAATGAGTGTGTGGTGGTGAGGAAGAGTCAGAGGAGCCAGTGGTGGTTGGTGGAAGTGAGATGGGCAAAGGAGAAATGCTCTCCATTTGGATTATGGAGACTATTAATTGAGATGATGTGTGTGAATGAGTGTGTGGTGGTGAGGGAGAGTCAGAGGAGCCAGTGGTTGATGGTGGAAGTGAGGTGGACAAAGGAGGAACACTTTGAATTTGGATTTTGGGGGCTATTCATGGAGATGATGTGTGTGAATGAGTGTGTGGTGGTGAGCAAGAGTCAGAGGAGGCAGTGGTGGATGGTGGTGGAAGTGAGATGGGCAAAGGAGAAATGCTCTCCATTTGGATTATGGAGACTATTAATTGAGATGATTTGTGTGGATTAGTGGGTGGTGGTGAGGGAGAGTCAGAGGAATGCAGCCAGGAGTTCCTGCATGAGTGCAGCTGCAGCATCAGCTGCTACTTGAGCAAAACTGATTTGCCCAGAGCCTGTGTTTTGTGTACATAAAAGAACATTTACCTCATTGCTCACCATTTCCAAAGGTTTGTCCATGTCTTTCTCAGATCTTACTGGACTACATTCTCCTGTCACTTTAATAACAAACCCCTTCATGCCCTCTCTGCAGTGTTCATCCCTGACAAGGCTTCTCTGTAGGGGAATCAGGTTGCTCCTTGCCCATCTTTCAGTACAGCCTGGAAGATGGCAAAGAGCAATACAAAGTCATTTGGCCAGGAGATTTTAGAATTATAGAATGTCAGGGTTGGAAGGGACCACAAGGATCATCCAGTTCCAGGCCCCCTGCCATGGGCAGGGATATGCTACCCTAGATCAGGCTGGCCAGAGCCTCATCCAGCCTGGTCTTAAACCCCTCCAGGGATGGGGCCTCAACCAGCTCCCTGGGTAATCCATTCCAGGCTTTCACCACCCTCATGCTGAAGAACTTCCTCCTCACATCCAGTCTGAATCTCCTCACCTCCAGCTTTGCTCCATTCCCCCTAGTCCTGTCACTACCTGATTTTGCTGAATTGCAGCTGAGCCTTTTACTTCTGCTGCAGATTTCTGTGACAGGATCATGCCATCTAAGTTAGCAGAGCACAGGCACAGCAGATGTCAGGCTGAGCTTCCAAATTCTGTTCTTCTGAGGGTATGTATTAATAAAAATGGGCAAATTAGGTTTTAGAATAGCAGTCACCTGAAATGGAGCCCTAGCTAAATGGAGAGGAGATCTGCCAGAGAGGGAAGATGTTAAACTCCAGGTGTAAAGAAGACCTCTGCAGATACAACATAATCATGATGCCTATTAAGGACGAAAGCAACTCCAAGACTTTAAAGATCTTTTGGGAAATGTTGAGGAAGAAAGGACGTTAGCATTTGATATTAGTGAGAGAGAGGCTTTAATATCCCCGAAGCATCTGACTAATAAGCAGAGCATCAGACCTTAGGAATGCAAATCTGGGAAGTCTTTAAGATGAAAGCTCCCCCTCTGCATGCTTTTTAATTTTTTATTTTTTTTTTAATTTTCCATTTTAAATGCACATTTCAAACCCATTCATGTTCTGGCAGGTAGCAGTTGTTTTATTCTGAAAGTAAGGGTTGACCAAGGAACAAACTGTGCAAATTCTGTTCTCAAACACCAAAACTGGAAAGAAAATACCATCTGTCTCCTCTTCAGCCCACCCTTCCCGGGCCCAGTAATGCCTGCTCTTGAAAAAACAGTCATGAGGCTGCTAACATGACACAGAGAATGCCCCAGAACACAGTTGTTTGTGTGTGTGTGTGTGTGTTGGGCACCACTGCTCCTCCTCCTCATGGCCAAGTGGAAGAGCTGATCCCAGCTGCATGCAAAACACCTTCACTCTGCCCTGTGCTGGGCTAGGTGGGACTCTTCCATGACAAAGGCTTTCAGGTGGCATTCCTGAGAGCTTTCTCTTCCCCTTGTGACAGCAGTCAAACTGATGGAGCTTTGACAGCAACTGTGACTCATTCCATGAAGAAATCCACTTGAGTGCTCATTATCACCTCAGCATCATTTACATTTTTCCCAGTCAGGGTGAATATTTTGTCATGCCAGGGCACAGGCTGTTTCCTTTGCCTTGGGAAGCCCATGCAAAGAGATTTTCTACCTGGAAGCTCCTGGCAGAAGCTTTGCAGCTTGCCTGCCTTTCGTTTCTGACTTCTTTTTTTTCTTCTTGTCCTTAATGGCTGTCTGGCTTTTGGAGGCTAGTTACACAACACTGGCTTTTTTTTTTCTCCTCCTCCTCCAGCATCGCTGAGGAAATTTCAAGGCTGCAGAGGAGGAGGAACAGAGATGGAGGCACCGAGCCACCTTTGCCCATCCACTTGTGATGGGGGTATAATAGATACAGTTGATTTGAGACTGCCAAGAGTTTGCTGCCAAATTGAATCTTTCATAAACTGATTATTGCAGAATGCTCTTGGCAGAGGAAAGTTTAACACCTCTCTAACAAGCTCAGCTCAGCGCAGCTCGTAAGAGGGGTATTGTAATAATAATTCCCTTCTGGATCCTTGGCCAGGATTTTGGATTTACCTGGAAACTCTTTCCACCCACATCCTCTCACCCATGAGTAAACCCACTTCAGGGTTTTTTGTAGCTATTATTGGTGCAGGCATAGGAAGAGAATTTCTCTGCTAGTGTAAAGCAGCCTACCTCCAGTGATTGCAGTGTCCTGACTTCAGTGCTGAGGGGGTGATCATATGATTCAGTAGAGACAGTTGATGGTAATCTACTCTCAGTAACATATTAGTATTTTCCTCCAAAGAGAGCTGTGTAGCCAGGGAAAGGGACTGGATGAAGTACTCAATTCACCTGACCATGTCTGCCTCGTGTTTTCTGCCTGCAAAATACTCATCCAAAAAGTGTTTAGTCTATGAGGTCTTCGTTCCTTATTTTCTATCATTGAGTTATAAATTAGGGAGGTAGATTTGGTTCCTCAAGGTGTGGTGTTTTCCTTGTTGCCTGGTGATTGGCACCCTTCAAGCAGAGAAAGACCACTTCCGCAGGAGCAGCTCAACCTCTCACCTACAGATGTTTTGCTCCTTCAGAATCCCCAGAACACACTTGGGTTGGGTGAGCACCCAGGAAAGGAAAACCAGAGAACTGCTTGCATTTGAAGCAAAACTGCTATTTGCAATTAGATCATGTTTAGAGCACAGGAAGTACACACCAAGAGTAGTATTTTGGACAAAACATAACCTTTTATTTAGGTCCTGGAGGCTCTGCCCATTCAGACACTGTGGAGGATGTGGTTCACGGTGGTGCCTTGATGTGACCTCCAGCCAGGGATAGCGCCAGGGGTGGGCAGGGATCCCATGGTGTGAACACATCTGCTTGGCAAACCTGGCAGAGCAGATGCCAAGAGTAAGCAATGTTATAGAAAAAAGCAATAATTAATCATTTTAACTTCCCCACCCCTCTGATGACCTTCTAGCAGGTGCTCCTAGCTGAAAAGGAATAATACCTTAGCAATAGCAACAGGGGGAGAGAGTTCTCTTATTTATTGTTCTCTTCACTTTGCCTTTCCTTAATATTTATACCACTAAACCATGGCAGGGCTTCACACATGCTGCTGAAATAGATGCACAGAAAACCCACACTGCTCCAAAAGGGAGATATTTATGGAAGCACCAAGGAGCAGAACAAAGGCACAATGTGCCGCCAGGTCCACCACCAGCAAGCACTTGTGTGGAATAATCTGTACAGTCTATGGGACACACGTGGACAATGCAGGCACAATTTAAAATGATGCCATCTGTTTAGGAGATCTGAATGGTTTTGATCTACCCCTGAAATGAAAAAAGAAGTAGGAGTGCTGGGGCTTTGTTTCTCTTTGGTGTTGCAAACGAGCAAGACAGTTCCAAATGTCCAAGCAGATTTGCCTCTGCTTGCAAGAGGGTGGCTGTGCTGGTCCATGGAGCAGGCAGGGTTGCTGGCTTCACACTTAGAAGAGTTGTGAATTAAAACAATGTTAATAATTATAATTCAGATGCTGCCATTCGAATTTTTTTACAAACATTTCATAACTTGGAAAACGTCGTGGGCCAAAACTTGGCGGTAGCTAGGGGGAAGGGGGATGAAAACCTGAGGTCCAGTCAGGGATCACAGGCTCACAGGGTGTCAGGGGTTGGAGGGGACCCAAAGAGATCATCCAATCCACCCCCACTGCCAGGGCAGGACCAGACAATCTAGTTCAGGTCACACAGGAACACATCCAGACAGGCCTTGAAAGGCTCCAGAGAAGGAGACTCCACAACCTCTCTGGGCATCCTGTGCCAGTGCTCTGGGACCCTTCCAGTCAAGAAGTTCCCCCTTGTGTTGAGCTGGAACCTCCTGTGGTGCAGCTTCCATCCATTGCTCCTTGTCCTATACTAGGGAGCAAGTGAGATTCTTTTTGTTTTCATTTTACTCCAGGAAAATTTCTTTCTCCTATCCATTAGCATCCATTTTGAGAAGTCATTTGGGCTTGAAAAATGAACCTTCATAACGAAAAGCGAAGAGACATTTGAAATTATGTGGGACGTTCACTGAAATGACCTAAAACCAATGCCAAAGCCTCTCCAAAAAATGCTTCATCGAGTACTTTCAGCCAGCTTTTTCTCAGCACATGGGCATTATCTGTAGCAGTAGGAGCTCTGCTGTTAAAACAGAAAGTGCACATCATTAAAACCTGTCGTTTCAGTCAGATAATTCATAAATATTAAGGGTAGTTGTTCGACGTGATAGATGATACTGAAAAATCACTATGTGGTAGGACAGGGAAAATGGCAGCTGTGAATGTGCTACAGTTAAGTGGCCAAAGACCTTGGCAACAGCAAAAAAAAAAAAAAAAGGTATTTGTTTTAGCAAGAAAAATGATGTTTTATCCTGGTTTGAACATTTCAGACACTGAATAACATGCCAGTAATAAAGGGGTTTAAATAAACAAGAAAGGCAGAATAATTAACCACTGATGGTTTCCTGTCATTTCAGGACCTGAAGTATCAGCAAAGATGGGTGAATGTAGATTTCCTTTTCTGGGGGACAGGAAATAAATGAAAAAAAAAAAAATCCAAACCAAGCAGTACAGGATTTTTTCTTTATATACAAAAAGATGAAAAAAGAGTTTATTTTATTCTGCCCAAAAGTTTAGCTTCGGTTTTTGCTTTTTTTCTCTTTTATTTTCTGATTTTATCCTTTTAATCAACTAAGGAGGAGAGAGAAAGAGAAGCTTCAGTTGCAAAGTTCAACAGTTCCATTAAAAAAAAAAAAAAAGAAAAAGAAAAAGTCATTTAAAAAGCTCTCTCATTTCTTCCAAGACTGTAAACTGCTCCTAAGCAGCAGTGTCTGAAGATGGCCCAGAATAACCAAGCCTTCTGTTGCTTCTCTGCAAACCCACTTGTATCTGCAGTGTAGCTTTAGAGAGCTGCGTCTGTGCATCCGCCTCTGATTTGGGAGTCTGTTTCTTCTGGTGGGAGCTGGGAAAGGAAGATTATGGCACACTGCAGTTCTTGTCACCCCTCCCTCCTAACCCTTGTGTGTGTGTGTGTGTGTGTATTTATATACAAAATGCATTTTGAATTAGCCTCCAGAAGGAGAGTGGCTTTTAAGCTGCAGGAGTCAGAATGTGCCCTGCCTGGTACCTACTCTCCATACAGTTCCCACACTGAAGGAGAGGCTAATGCCAAAGACTAAGATGCTCTTTCTCTCCATCCACAAACCACCTCGCCATGAGTGGATTGCAGAAGCAGAGGGCAACAGGTCTGTGAAAGGGAGTGTGAGACTGCTTTGCTTTCCATAGCCTGTTTTACATCCTCACTCCCTTCTCCTAGCCTTCTGTCTATTTCTCTACTATCCCCAGCAGGACTTGGGACCACAACATTTTGAGGTTTCCCATTCTGCCTCCAAATAGGTTCGGGAGAGATGGCAACGATTTGGTTCTGCAGTTTCATCCTGGTCTTTTTGCCTTTATTAACACAGATATCAGACTCGGGGTGCGGGGAACCCACTCCACATTGATTTCAGAGGGGAAAAAAAAAACCAAAAACCAACCAAAAAACCCAAACACGCTGAAGTGTTGTTTTCATTCTGAACTGGGAAGAAAAAAGCTCTTGACTTTCTCGAGGCAGGCATTCTAAAAATTCACTTACCATCCTATTTTACCAGCTTTTCAGTCCTGAATTTATGTTCTGTGTTCTCCTCTGCTGTGTCAATAGCACACAGCGCTGCTTTTCCTCTTTCATTTGGTCTTTTTTGCAATAGCTGAAATACTTATTTTAATCTATTCCTTTTTTAAACCTTAGGAGCAGCTGTTACTTGGTGTTGCCTAGCACATCTCAACAGCGCTGGTAGATCACAGTTTCTTTTTTTTGTGTGTGTTAGAGCTGAAAGTGTTTTACACTGCAGCTTAATCTTTTCTATAGGTATCTATTTAGATACCATACATTTGGAGTTATCAAAATTATGAAGGGGGGGGGCGGGGGGAAGAAGCAAGCTTTCTATTTTGATCTGTGTGGCATTATTCCGTTAGGCCAATATAATCCAGCATCAAACAATTTCCTTAGACACATGCCTTGCCTGGCTTCATTCAAAGCATTCCACTTCTCGGAGGCATCAGGCAGACCCCCACTCCCCCCCTCCCCGAGCGATCTATTTCTGCTTCAGAGATATTAATGTTTCTGCCTGATAAAGTGGCGTTGTTTTCTTCAGTTCCATCTTTCTGCAGCGTTAAGATTGTGACTGCAACAAGTGTTGATGAACGAGGCGCTTGCGGAGCCAGGCAGCACAGCCGCGCGACGCAGAGACCAGAGTCGCCTTTTGATCCGTTACCATATACTTTGTGCCTATCTATAGGTTGCTGTAGTCTCATTTACTCAGTGGAGGCTCATTTACTAGCTGGCCAGATGACAACTATATGCCTGTGTCACATCTTGTCTGACAAATGCGGTGCCTGTGTCATCTCTGACCTGTGCCTATGGAAAATGAGTTTTTAAAGCCCTGCCCGGTTCGCTGCCAGAGGAGGTTGCATATATGCCGGGTATCATCATCTGGTAAACAAACTGTTTTTGCAGTTTGGCCAGCATCATTAGTTAATTAGACCCTGGCTGCTTAGGCACCTGGACCAGGCAGTGGGAATTTAAGTTGTTCTGATAAAAGGATTTATTTATAATGAATCTCGCCCCGTAATGAGTTTCAGCCGGGGGAAGCTGACCATTAGTGGATGACTCACAGCATTACCGTAAAGATCAGAGTCACACATTCAATTTTATAAGGCAAGAGCCTGGATTCTAGAAACAAATCTTTTGGCTCCTGTTTTTCCATCGTATTAAGTTTGATAGAGTCCTCCTATGCCTGAGAGTAAACAGGCAGGACACGGCAGACTATTTATTTTATTTCATTTTTTTATTGCTCTGCCTCTCTACAGTTTCAAGAGGAAAAGAAGCTGAGTTTTTAATATTGTGAGGATGCTCAGCCCTTTTCAGCTGGGAGATGTCAGAAGCAACTGCAGACCTAAATGAAAGGAGCTCATCTCTGAAAATTTGCTATGCTGTAATAAATGCAGGGTTCTGCTGGTGAGCTGCTGATGGCCCTTTAATGTCTTTATACTTTAGCAGGACTCAGAGGCACTGCAGTCCCTCCTCTCCCTCCCCAGCCCCGGCAGCTCCCTTCCCCCCTCTCCTTGCCCACCCAGGCTCAGGATTTTATCACAGGAAGGCAAGAGTTCACTGTAACATTGGAGGGCTACGCTGAGTTTGAAGGAAAGGGCCGTGCCTGGTTTTATCTTCCTGGCAGCAGCTTTCCTTCAGCTCCAATTGATGTTCTCCTTTGCTGTCATATTTGCTTTAACCAGTTGGCTCCCCGAGTCATGCTGGTTTGCTCTGTGCTGTTGGTATGCAACACACAGGTTGTTATCTATTTCATGTGGGTAGCCTGTGCTGTGCAAGGAAGGATGTGTTTTCCCAGTATCCTTGCAATGGATTTTCCCAGTTAAAGGTACACTTCATGCTAAGCTGAAACCCAAGACCTCCCTTCCACCCTCCAGGTCTCAGCTCCTTTTGTGCTAAGCTGTGAGCATCAGCATTTGCCACTCTGGAGACTGGCAAAGTGTGAGGAGCGTGACAGAGTTTCCAAAAATGCCTTCACAGCCAGGGAGGTGAGGATAGCGTTAGCAGAGCATGGTAAAATGAGCTCAGAGTTTGAAGGAGGCTCTGGAAAACTGTTTGGATGTAGTGTAACCTGCAGTTTGGGAACCTTAGAAAGATCCTTCTCCTTGAAACACCATATGGAATCGTAGAATGGTTGGGTTCAGAGGGACCTTTAATGGTCACCTAGTCCAACCTCCCAGCAATCAGCAAGGATACTTTCAACTAGAGCAGGTCGTTCAGAGTCTCATCCAACCTGATCTTGAACGTTTCTAGGAATGGAACTTCTTCCTCCTCGCTGTGGCAACCTGGGCCAGTGTTTCAGCACCCTCAGTGTAAATAATTTCTTCCTTATATCTATTCTGAACCTGCCCTCTTTTTGCCTAAAACTAAAGTTTGAGAGATGTTGAGTCTAGCTATGCTGTAAAGGGTATGTGAATGGCAGTACTGGGGGCTGGTGGGTGGGACCCTGAAGAAACTGGGGGAGTGTGGGTGGTGGGTAAAGCAACTGCTGCCTGGAGCAGCTCTGGGTGGTGTGGAAGAGCTTGAGTTACCAGGCACTTGTAATGGGCAAGAGAATCACTCTGAGGCAAATAGGCATAGGTAGAGAGGGGATAGACCCAAAGAACACTTTGGCTTAATTGTAGATTATAGGATCATAGAATTGTTTCAGTTGGGAGAGACCTTTAGGATCACTGAGTTCAAATGTTAACCCAGCACTGCCAGGTCACCATTACACCATGTCCTCCAACACCACACTTACACACACACTTTAAATACCTCCACCACTGCCCTGGGAAACCTGGTCCAGGGTTTTGTGAAGAAATTTTCTGCACTATCTAACCTAAACCTCTTTTGGGTTGACTTGAGGCCATTTCCTGTTGTCATATCACTAGTTATTCGAGAGAGCAGACTGACCTTCACCTTGCTACAGCCTCCTTTCAGGTAGTTGTAGAGAGTGATAAGATCTCCCCTGGGCCTCCTTATCTCCTGGCTGAACAACCCCAGTTCTCTCTGCAGTTTCTCATAACACTTGTGCTCTAGACTCCTTTTCACAGCTGCAAAGCAGGAGTGTTGCTCACTACCAGGCAACAGTGGGACACAGCTCAGCATAAAATGCCAAACCATGCTGACAAAGGAGGAAAGAGACCAGTTGTTGAGATCCCTCTCAGCCTAACAGAATACAGGGATGCTGCTAGGCATTGCTGAAAATATGGTTAGAAAAGGAACCTTATGGGGTTTATGAGACTAACAAACCTGGCGCTTGGAGCCCTGCGGGAGGCACTGAAGCTGGCAGGGCTGCAGTCAGGAGCTGCCACTGTGTTCTCTAAAGCTCAGCAGCTAAAAGGCAACAGTCCCAGTTGCAGCAGGATAGTGGTCATCTGGAAAAGCTATGGTTTCAGAGACAGCAAAGGGTATGGCACCAAAACCAACTGTAGGTTTACAGCAGTCTGCTTTGGTTACCTGCTTCTGAAGGAGGCAGTGCCTCTCAGTCTAGTCTGGAGAAGAGAAGACTGAGAGGGAATTTAATAAGTGTTTATAAATATCTGAAGGCTGGGGGTCAGGAGGGGGGGACAGGCTCTGCTCCCTGGGATAGGACAAGGAGCAATGGATATCAGCTGCAACACAATTTCATCCTTCTATCTATTCTGAACTTGCCCTGTTTTTGCTTAAAACTAAAGCATCCTCAACACTGCAACACAAGGGGGAACTTCTTTACTGTAAGGGTCCCAGAGCACTGACACAGGCTGCCCAGAGAGGTTGTGGAGTCTCCTTCTCTGGAAACTTCCAAGGTCTGTCTGGATGTGTTCCTGTGTGACCTGAGCTAGATTGTCTGGTCCTGCTCTGGCAGAGGGGATGGGACTTGATGATCTCATTGGGTGCCTTCCAACCCCTGACATCCTGTGAGCCTGTGACATGAGTGAGAATGTGCATGGTGAGAAGGAATCCCATGCAACGACAGGCTGGCTACAGTAAAAAGGCATCAGATGAGCCAGCAGTGATAAACTACTTTTCTCTAAGGCAAGCAGTGCTCTGGTAACCTCTGACCTTGCAAGCTGGCCCATGCCTGCATGTGAGACTGAGCAACAACAGCTGAAGGCAGAAGTCATCTCTGGAGTCTGGAAGGACATAAGTGGTGGGAAGACCACCCCTGTGCCCATAACCAGCAGGTGTAAGGCAGTCTCCGCCTCCTGGAGAAAGATCTGGTAGAAAGTTTGTTTTGTTTCACAAGCTTGGAGTCCTCACCTGAGCTTGCCCAGCACTCAGCTAGCAGGTATAGTGCTATAAAGAAAGGAATTGGCAGTCATCATTATAATGCAACTTCAGTTTTTCTATTTCTGCTTGGAATATTGCAGTAAAATAGCACCAAAAGGCAAGTTGCTGTGACTGACATGATAAGTATTAACATTGGAAAATCATTTTCTGCCTTAAATTTCCCTCACATTTTTTATTTCAGCTGCTGCTTTTACATCAGTTTGATTCCCCCCCCCAGACATAAATAGTCCCTTACATAAGACTGTAGCTGTCCATTTGCTTCTGAAGTTGCTCATTTGTTCTTCTTCTATTGTAGAAAACTTGTTTGTAGCTAGGATATGCCAAGAAAATAAAATGGTCCTTTTGCTCCTTTTTCCCAGCATGCTGCCCAGCTGTCCCAAAATCTCACTGCTCTTTCATACTGAAGACTTCAAGGCAAAGAGAGATAAATAGAAAGAGACTGAAAGCACCTTTATGTGGGGCAGTTTGCCATTTGGCAGAAGCCTCAGTCTGAGTCAGTGTTTAATTGTGTTTGCTGATCATACTTCTGGCCTTGATATTTTAAAATAGATGTTATCTATTAAAAAAAAATACAACACAGTAAAAAGGGGAAATGGAGGAAAACTCACACTGTAAGGTGCCTAAATGCTTTAAATAGTAATTTTTTTTTTCCTTTTAAAATGAAGAGCCTTGCAAATTGATGTTAAGTAGAGGCTTTTGGGTACCATTTTACCAAATACCTGCAAAATCCAGATGTAGTTCACCTCTGATGCTGAAGCCAGGATGAATTTATTCTAAGATCTATACAGAAATCTTTAATCCCCTGATTGGAAAAAGGTTGGCAACAGCAGGTTGTATTAGATAGGCCAAGCATTGCAGGCTGTGGTTACTTTTTGGCTAAAATGCCCTCAGCCACCTCATTGTTGTCAAGTGTTTTCTGTGGTATTGTATACATGAGCAGCCAATGTAGTTTGTTCAGCTTAAAATAAGCTACCAGTTTGCTAGTGCTGACAGCTACTGACAGCTTTTTTCCCATTTGTTTTGGGGCTTTTTGTACTCCCTTAGCCTGCAATCCTGAAATGAGAAATGCCCCTGCTAGCCACACTGTGAAAGTGGGGTATAGGTCTGTGAACTGGAAGCTGAGCTATAGAAAGAAGTCTTTCTGGAACCTCTCTTTAGATAGCTTATCACAGAATGGTTTAGCTTGGAGGTGACCATTAAAGGTCTAGTCCAACCCCTCTACAGGCAACAGGGACATCTTCAACTGGATCACATCCAACCTGACCTGGAATGTCTCCAGGGATGGGGCTTCTGCCACCACTCTGGTCAACTTGTTCCAGTGCTTCACAACTCAGCATAAAACTTATCTAGTTTAAGTCATAGAATCATAGAATGGTGAGGTTGGAAGGGACCTCAAGGATCATTTACTTCCAAACCCCTGCCATAGGCAGGGACACCTCCCACTAGGACAGGTCACTCAAGGCCTCGTCCAACCCGGGCTTGAACACCTCCAGGGAGGAAACTTAGAGTCTCCCCTCTAAGTTTAAAACCATCACCCCTTGTCCTGTCACAACATGTCCTCTTCTTTCCTATGTGCCCCCTTTAAGTATTGAACATGCTGCAATAAGGTCTTCCCAGGGGTTTTTCTTCCCCAGGCTGAACAACCTCAACTCTCTTAGCCTTTCTTTATAGGAGAAGCATTCCATCTATCTATCCAATCATTTTAGTGTCCTCCTCTGGACTAGCTCCAACAGGTCCATGCCTTCCCTGTGCTGAGGTATTCCATCTATCTATCCAATCATTTTAGTGTCCTCCTCTGGACTAGCTCCAACAGGTCCATGCCCTCCCTGTGCTGAGGACTCCAGTATTGGAAACTGCAGTGGGGTCTCACCAGCCTGGAGAAGAGGGGCAGGATTTACCTCCCTGGACCTTTTGGCCATGCTTCTTTTGCTGTAGCTCAGAACATGGTTGGCCTTCTGACTTGCACGTTGTCAGTTCATGTTCAGCTTTTCATTTACAAGTGTCCCCCAAGTCCTTCTCCACAGGACTGCTCTTAGTCAGGTCATTCCCCAGCAGTATTGATATTGAGGATTGCCCCCACCCATGTGTAGGACCTTGCAGTTTGGCTTTGTTGAACTTCAGGAGGTTCAAAAAGGAATAATGCAGCATTACCCAATCTGGTAGCCCATGAGTAAAGAGCCTCAGGAGTAGAGGTGAGACTGATTCTCCCACCTTCATGCTGTCTAGAGAAGGAGCCACAACTCTTGTGAAAGTTTGACAGGTGAAGCACAGCTTCCAGCAGCCTGAAGTTTCATAGCAGAGCAGTNAGAGGGGAGATTGAAAGTGGATGTTAGGAGGAAGCTGTTTGCAGTGAGGATCGTGATACGCTGGCACAGGTGGCCCAGGGAGGTTGTGGCTGCTCCCTGCCTGGAGGTGTTCAAGGCCAGATTGGACGAGGTCCCTTCCAACCCTACCATGCTATGATTCTATGATTCTATGCAGGTGTATCACACTTGAGCAGAACAAGAATCCAGCTCTTTGTGGCTCAACTGTTTCCAGGTGCAGGTGGCAAACTGCACATTTGGCTGCTGATACTCCCCCTTCTCCACAGAGCAGCGTGCAGCAGCTGTGCAACACTGCCAAAAAAGAACATATTTTTCAAAAAAAGAAAAAAAAAAAGAAAAAAAAAAAAAAAAAAAAAAAAAAAAAAAAATTGTTTTGGTTTTTAAAATTTAATATTGGTAAAAAAAAAAAAAAAAAAGGGGGGGGTGTGGAGAAGAAAAAAATACCCCCACAAAAAAAATCCCATCCTGGCCATTACTGGGAATTTGGAGTGGAGTTTGGCACAGCTGCAGGCAAGGAGGAAGGCAGAACACTGGGTTCCACATAGTGTGCGTGGGTTTGCTAGGACAGCATTTCCCTGGGAGAGTGATTCCCAGCTTTGTTTTCTTCTTTTCAAAACGCAGTCTCCAAAGGCAGTCTGAGAAATGGGATAGCTCACGTAGCAAATACCCAGCTGGAGTGTCACTGCTTTAGGTCTTTCGTCCTTAAATTGACAAGAAGGTTGCAAGTCTCATAAAACCTGAAGGATACATCTGTGTTCCTCTGGCAGTGCAAGAACAAAATCAGCAAAGGCTGCTGCTGCTGCGTGGACGCAAGGCTCACAATAAACATTGTTTCTCCATGGTAAATGAGACTGTCAGAGAGAGCCACTTGCAACAAATCGTTCTTAATGATGGCATGTGAAAAGTTTCACAGATTAGGGTCCTCTTGGTTGAGGCAGTGCTTAATGGCAGGCAAGAAGAGGGAAGCTGGTGGGACTGGGTGGTGTATTAGCTATGGAAATACAGGGGAGATGTCGCCAACCCAATTCTGCTGCTGCCTGCCCTGCCCCTTTGAGATGTAAGGGAGCTTCAGCATATCGTCAAGGAGGTTGTCAGCAAGTGCTGGAGCAGGCTGCTGGTGGCTGTGGCACATTGTGCTACTCACTGGTAGCTGGAGACGGAACAAGGCGGAATGGCCTCAAGCTGAGGCTGGGGAGGGTTAGATTGGACATTGGGGAAAAGCTTTCCACAGAGAGAGTGGTCAGGGACTGGAATGAGCTGCCCAGAGAGGTGGTGGAGTCACCACCCCTGGATGTGTTTAAGGGTGGTTTGGATGGGGTGCTTAGGGCTGTAGTTTAAGGTGAATCTTGCAGAGCAGGGTTCGAGGTTGGACTCAGTGATCCTGAGGGCCTTTGCCAACCTGGGTGTGTCTGTGGTTCACTGTGCTTCTCCTCTCTGGAGTCATGTGGAGCACTTTCCTTTTCCCTGATCTTACTGAAGCCATTCAGGTTGAAAACATGTTTTGCTCTTTGTGCATCAGTATGGCAACTAGCATGAATGTTTCTTCACTCTTGGCATTAGCAACTGCTCAGCACCCACCCATCCCTGCCCACTCTGCTACCAGCTCTCCTTGCAGCCATGACCAAACTGGCTCCCTCTCTTTGCTTGCACCAGCACTCGCTTGCATATGTGCATGGATCAGACAGAGGAAAAGCTCAATAGAAAGGCATTATTAGTATTTGTAGAATGAGTTATTAGTATTTACAGTGCCTCTGGCAAACTCTGCCTTTCTAAAGGGAGTGCCAATAATTAGTAATGGCATTTTAATTAAAAAGAGCAATCTGTAATTAACAAAGGGATGCTGTGCTTTAAATCTGATTCATATTACTTTTATTAATCAGCAGTACTCCACAGATGTTATATTTTCAGTTCATTGTAACAGCCTTTTCACACCTTTTCTACTTCCAGGTGGAATAATTGAGTCAAATATTGTTATCATACTTTAAGACACATTCAGTCTGACATGGAGAGCATTCATGTCATAGGGGTGCTTGGGGCAGTGTTGTGCAAGTTACTTTGGATGCTCTTGAGAGACAAGAAGACTGGTGAAGGGCCTGGAGCACAGCCCTATGAGGGAGCTGGGGTTGTTTAGCCTGGAGAAGAGGAGGCTCAGAGCAGACCTCATTGCTCTTTACAGCTACCTGAAGGCAGGTTGTAGCCAAGTGGGGTTGGGCTCTTCTGCCAGGCACACAGTGACAGTATAAGAGGACACAGCCCCAAGCTGTGCCAGGGCAGGTTTAGGCTGGATGTTAGGAAGAAGCTCTTCACAATAAGTGTGATTGGCATTGGGATGGGCTGCCCGAGGAGGACGTGGAGTCACCACCCCTGGAGGTGTTTAAAAGGAGGCTGGATGAGGCCCTTAGTGCCATGGTTTAGTTAATTAGAAGGGGTTAGGTGATAGGTTGGACTCAATGATCTCAAAGGTCTTTTCCAACCTGGTTAATTCTGTGACTTAAATTCCAGTTCTGGTGCTTTAAGGTTCAGCACTTTGCTGCTTCTATGGCAGACATCACCTGCTGAACTTAAAGCATGTGAGATGTATAGAAATTTAGTTTATTATCCCATTTCTTACATAAGTGGTCATTGCCATTAACTGAGTGTCTAGACATGATTGTGCAATAATTAGCCTGATCAAAGTATCTCCAACTGGCCACAGGGAAAAAAAAAAACAAACACTTCTCATTTTTCTTTTTATTTCTTTTCTTTGTGTGGTTTTATCTTAGTCTGGATAGCTGAAATTGGTGTTAGAACCTGGTAAGGACTCAGTGGTGATAGCTGAGCAACTGTCAAAGAGCAGGCTTTTGCTCTGCAGATGTATGCATTCAGCTGGAAGTGTGTAGCTCAGAAAGACCATGGACATTTATTTGCTACAAGATCTGTGTGTCCATTCATCTGTTTCTGTGTGCTTCAGAGACAGCAAGAGACACAGCCTTGAGAATTGTATGTTCCTGAAATCGGTTCCTTGGCTGCAAAAAGCTGGCAGAAACATTCCTGAACAGCTTCACACCGTTGGCATTAGCAGTTAACACCCTTCCTGTATATGACAGGGCATGTGGAAGATGTGTGTGGCCACCTAAGCTCGCTATGAAAAACAGAGTGAAATGGCTCAGAGCTGTCAGTAGCACAAGATTTATATTTGTTCCTTGTTGCTATGTCCTGCACACGCCATGCAACCTCTGATAGCCCTCACATTTTAATTTTCAGCCTCAAGACTTTTGAAGTCCTCACTGCAAAAGAGCTGCAAGGTGGAGCCCGGTGGGAGGCTGTAGCTGCAGATTTAGTCTGAATGTTAATGCGATGTGGACCTGATGTAGATGGGAAGGGGAAGGAAGTTATTTTCTTTCCAACCAGAAATGCCTCTAGCCAGGTGAAACAGAGTGATCCCACCAGTTTCTTGCTTAAAAGGCTCCTGCTGGGGCTGGAAGAAACAGTGATGTGGCCTCTTGGTTCAAGCAAAAGGAACTCGTACATGCCCTGTGTATCCATCCAGGCTTTGCAGTAGGGGCCAAAAAGCCTTTAGCTTTTTTCCTTGTGTCTGCCTTTCCTCCTCCCACAGTTCCCCATCTGGATGTAATTGCTGCTGTTTGAGATCATTTGGGGAACTTTTAAAACAAGAGAGGGGTTAGCATAATCACTAGTTTACATCAGCCTTCATTTCCATATTTAGCCTAAGGATATCTTGTGACAGAGCAGCCACGATTTAGGATGCCCACTTCAGCTACAAGCAGAACCTTCTTAGACACCTTAGTTACCCTCCTTCCAACCTCTCCTCCTACCTAGTTACTCAGAACAAGAGAGGCCTTCCTTGAGGGAAGTGCTTACCTGTGCTTAATTAGAGATTTAACTAGAGCCTGAAAAGCTTTCCCCAAATGAAATCATCCAGCAAATCACAGCCTTGTGGAAATCTCTGGCAGGGAAACGTTACTTCTGAGGCTTCCAGATGGTTAACCATGGCCTTGTTTTGAGCTTTGCTGAAGGGTGCATGGAAGGACTCCCAGCTAGAAGTACTGGTGCTTGGTTTTATTTATTTTATTTTGGCTCATGATTCTCTTGAAATGAGAGTTTGTTAAGGTCGGCATTTGCCACGCTTTATTGTGTCAATGCATGTATAAATTGATGCAGATTTTTAGGATAGCAGAGAGAAGGTCCTGGAGGTTTCTCTTAATTACTGTTGCTGAACAGAAGAATTGAAAGGTGGAGAGAAGACAGCAACAGACAGGGAAAAAAAAAAAGGGTAAGAATTAAGAAGCTAATAACAGTGGAAGCTCACTGGCTGGCCAATGTCTCTTGCTGTGTTTGAATGATTTTTCTTTGTAGACAGCTTTGCATGGCACTATTTTTAGAATCTCTTTAATAATTGAGCTGTAGCAATTGTGCTCAGCAGCTAGAACAGGCAGGGGAAAATAGCACCTCAAAGAAGCCATGCACAAGGGTAATAATTTAAATCAAACTGCATTATACTGCGCTCCTCTTTCCCCCTCCCCACCCCTCTCCTCCCAGAAAGGTGAAATGCTGCAGAACACCAAACACAGGGGGAAAATGAAACTTGAGCAAGTTTACAGCAGGTAATAAAATCCATCAGGAGAGTTTATGTTTTAGAGGGGGTAGCACAGGGAGGGGAGATCTGGTCAGCTGTTAACGAATTGCTGTTACTAGGTGGTTTATGGCAGGGAGCGCCTCGGCTTCCCCCCACTGGCAGTGAATTAGGAGAGAGCAGCCTGGCGCTGCCTGGCAGTAAGAGAATTGTCACAGAGCAAAAACATTTGTCAAACCAGGCCAAAGGAAGAGCAAGCAGCAGTCCAGTGAAATGCAGGTAGTACTGTAACTGGTTGATGTTTGGCTGGCTGTACAATGGAGCCCTGGGTCCGGAGATGATCAGGGGGACGGATCGCCTCTGCTAGGGGGAAAGGCTGAGAGAGCTGCAGATCTTCAGGCTCCAGGGAGACTTTGCTGCAGCCTTTCAGTACTTAACCAGCAGTGTGCCCAGGTGGGCAGGAGACCCAATGGCATTCTGGCCTGAATCAGGAACAGTGTGACCAGTAGGACAAGGCAAGTTATTCTTCCCCTGTACTCAGCACTGGACACTGTGCTGGTTTGAGCTAATTGGAATATTTTAATAGAGAAAATTATACTACAGGCTGTGAAAAGGAAAACAATAGTGATGTCTACTTCACTCATAGGCTTGCTGAGATGTTTAGGAAAAAAAGAACCCAAAACAAAAAGATAAGAGAGTGTCTCAAGCAGGCAGTCTGTGTCACAGGGCGCAGTGTCTAGCACGGTCTAGCTCTGGCTTCTCCTCTCTGCTGAATAACTCCATTAACTGCTTTTCCTCGAATCCCTCCCCTCTGGCTGATCCTCCAAAACCTTGGGGTAAGGTGTAGGGGTGGGGAGAAGGTGGAAGGGTGGTTGGGAGCCCCTTCTGGGGTCTCTGATTTCTGGGAGGGGAGTTGTGTTTCTGTATTACCTTTACTTTGTATATTTCTGGAACTATTCCTGTCTATTGTGTATATCTCTGCTTGTACATTGTGTTGAGCTGTAAATAGAGCTTCAGTCCTTAACTTCCAGCTGGCTGACTTC
>VWYK01031670.1:6112-22013 GCA_013399775.1 Semnornis frantzii | reverse complement strand
TCCCTTCCAACCTTACCATTCTGTGATTCTATGTTTGGGGCTAGCTGAGAGCACTGCAGACTCTCAGAAGAGCAGACACCAGCTGACTTTTATCTGTGCTTTCTGCAACACAAAGTAGTGACTTGGGCTCTGCCTGTCCTTGTCTGTGAAACTTGTACAAGCCCAAAAGTTTGAGAGCTCTGTTCCAGTGGCCAGGAGAAGTTTGTCAGGAGCTGGAAGTAAGAAAGGGAACGACACCCAACAGCTTGCAGGCAACATGCTCACACGAGCAAATCAGTCTCAAAAGTGCAGCGAAAGAGAAATTTGGCCTTCAGCTTTCAAAACAAAACTTTAAAAACTTGTTAATGTCATATAGAGCAGAATATTTATAGCCCTCTCTAAATGTTAACCAGGGGGAAATATCATTGCTAGGCTTCTTTATGAATAAAAAAAAGTTCAGCTTTTCTTCAGAGACTTTACCAGCTTCCAAAGAAAAGTTAGTGATGCAGTAGCTGAGGGATAGAGGAGTATGACTGGGCAATAAAAAATTAATTGCATTGTTTTCAGCCTCATATTTTTATTTTATGCTTNTTATTTTTTTTTTTTTCTTTTTTTGTTTTTTTTTTTTTTTTTTTTTTTTGTGGAGCATAATTGCTGGAGTCCTATCTAAATATAAAATAGACATATTAAAAGAAAAAAAAAACAAACAGAAAAAATGCAAACAACAGCAGCACAAATTCCTTGGCATAAAAAAAAAAAAGTCATTGTTTAGGGCTCAGAGGTTGGCTGATATGCAAAGAATATGTGTGAGTACAGAAAGATGGAAATATACATGTATGATTATACTTGCAGGCCTTCAGCAGAATGGCAATTTTCAACTTCACAGACTTCCCCAAAGCTCAGCTGCGTGAGCCGATTGGACCCGTGAAATTGAAAATGAGCTCAGATTGGTTTGGAGGGATTAGAGCTACAAAGAGCAGCCACAGGATGGTGAACTTGGCCTCTCTGAATTAGCTGAATCCGACCTCAGAAATTCTACTTGGGAATTTCATTTGACAGAATTTGCAAAGTGCAGGAGAGAGGCAATTGGACCTGTGGTCCAAAAGATGGCTTTGTGGCTTAAATGTTGTGAGCTCTCAGCTCAAGCCTGACTCCTCTGAAGGCTGAACAGATCTCCTTAGTATTTGGGGGTATTTAGGTGGATTATGTGTCAGCTGGAAAGCCCTTGAGTCCTAACTGTTCATGTAAGCTTGTAACTCTGCTTCTGTTCCTCTTAACCTTCTTTTCCTGAATTATGAGTGATGGGAATTAGTCTTTGATTTATTAATTTTTGTTTCAGTAGAGGGAGAAAAGGAAGAATTTGACATTTCATTTCTCCTGGTTATTTAAGAAAGAAACGGAACTAAGAGACAAACATCTGGAAAATCCTTCAGGTTTGACCTTGTGAGGATCTCCAGTGTTCCCTGTGCAAATGCTAGAATCATAGAATGGTTTGGGTTGGAAGGGACCCCCAAAGGTCATCAAGTCCAATCCCCTTGTGGTGAGCAGGGACAACCTCCATTAGATCAGGTTCCTCAGTGCTCTGTTGAGCCTGACCTTGAGTATCTCCAAGGATGGGACTTCAACCACCTCCCTGGGCAACCTTTACCATGAGGGTGTTCCACTACCCTCACGATAAAGAACTTCCTCCTAACATTCAACCTTCATCTATTCTAATTTCAAACCTCTGCCCCTTGTCCTATCCCTACAGGCATTTGTAAACAGTCCCTCTGCAGCCTTCTTGCCTGCCCCTTTCAAGTACTGGAAGGCTGCTCTTAGGTCTCTCTGGAGCCTTCTCTTCTCCAGACTGAACAGCCCCAAGCCTCTCAGCCTGTCCTTGTAGCAGAGGTTTTCCAGCCCCTGGTAACTTTCATGACCCTCCATGACCTGCTCCATCAGGTCCATGTCTGTCTTGTCTTGAGGGCATCAGAGCTGGACACAATACTCCAGGTGAGGTCTCACCAGAGCAATGTGGCAGAATCACCTCTCTGTGTCTGCCTATCACAGTATCACCGAGGTTGGAAGAGACCTCAAAGATCACCAAGTCCAACCTGTTACCACAGACCTCAAGACCAGACCATGGCACCAAGTGCCACGTCCAAACCCACCTTGAACACCTCCAGGGATGTGACTCCACCACCTCCCTGGGCAGCCCATTCCAGTAGGGAATGACTCTCTCAGTGAAGAACTTTCTCCTCACCTCCAGCCTAAACCTGCCCTGGTGCAGCTTGAGACTGTGACCTCTTGTTCTGGTGCTGGTTGCCTGAGAGAAGAAAGCAACCTCCTGCTGGCCACAAGCACCCTTCAGGTAGCTGTAGACAGCACTAAGGTCTGCCCTGAGCCTCCTCTTCACCAGGCTAAACAATCCCAGCTCCCTCAGCCTCTCCTCACAAGGCTGTGCTCCAGGCCTCTCCTCAGCCTTGTTGCCCTTCTCTGGACATGTTCAAGCACCTCAATGTCCTTCTGAAATTGAGGGGCCCAGAACTGGACACAGTACTCAAGGTGTAGCCTAACCAATGCAGAGTACAGGGGGAGTGTATCTTCCACCACATATTTCTGACATGATGATATAATTCCTGCTTTTGCTACATCCTAGAGTCACAGCTTTATGGAAACTAAAGAAAATACCTTTGTTAAGGAATATGGTGGCTGAAATACCTCTGTTTGGGTGACAGCAATAAAAACTGCCTGCTGTTGAGGAGGCACCCACAGCCTTTCACAGCATACAACATTCTCAGCTCTTCAGCCTTCTGCCATTAAAGTGTAGTGAACTTCTCAAAGTCCATTTGTTTACAGAGACAACTGACAGAGGGATCATTTAATCTGCTCTTCAGTGCAGCTTTTCAAAGGTGACAGCTTACCACTCTTCCTGCTGAGACCTCTTTGTGCAGCCGGCCAAGGCTACTGTTGTAGGGAGAAAAAGAGCTTTTGCTGGTTTGAGGATCACTTGATGCAGTAGTTAGCTTCTAAATTGTGTCTGGCAGCATTTGTATCAAAGCAGAACTCTGCTCACAGCCTCGTTGCACCATCTGTGTGTTTGATAAAAGACATGTTCATGGAAGGATGTGCTGAAAGGGGTCTAGGTAAGAAAGTGACAACTCCTATATTCTGTGGTCCTGCTCTGGCAAGGGTGGTTGGACTTGATCTGTGGAGGTCCCTTCCAACCCCTAACATCCTGTGATCCTGTGATATTGATGGATGTTAGGCTGCAGCTCAGTGCAATGTTATCTTTCTATGTGATTTCTACACTGAATTGGTTATCAGTGGTTTATTTTGATGATAAAGATGAAGAATTAAAAATAAAACCACTGCATCACAGAATGTCAGAGGCTGGAAGGGACCTTGAAAGCTCATCCAGGCCAAACACACAGGAATACCAAATCACACAGGAAGGCATCCAGGTGGGTTTTGAATATCTCCAGAAAGGGAGACTCCACAACCCCCCTGGGCAGCCTGTTCCAGTGCTCTGTCACCCTCACAGTGAAAAAATTCCTCCTCATGTTTGCATGAAACTTCAAATGTAGCTGAATATCTTTCTGCAGAGGCTGCTGCTTTTTTGCCTCCATCTGGACACATGAGAGAAGCTCCTGGTTTGATAACAGCATCTTTCTGCCATTGTTTTGATTCAAATTGGCCTGGTTAAAGCTGACATACAATTATTATCCTCTCTCAAGTTGCCCATTGCTTTTTGTGCCACTCTAGACTGATATCATTGTTAGTTTGAGGTTTTTCTTTTTTTTTTAGCAGTGCCATGGTGAAAAATAAGCCTGTAGAAATGGAGAGCAGAGGAAAGAAAAATGACTCTCTACTTCTAGCCAGGCAGACACAGCAGAAGGCTTCAGAGTGTTCATTCTATAGGAAATTCAAAGTCTGTCCATTGTTATGTTATCAGAATGGGACATGGCAACAGGCAGCTGTCAGATGCCAAATTTACTGAAGGATCCATTGCAAATAATATTTTCATTTAGAACCCAATCGACAAATTTACTCATAACCACTTGGAAATAACCCATGGCATTCTGAAAAGTGTGAGTGCACCAGTGCTGGCAACCTGAGCCACATCCTTCATACAACACAGTTAAATGCAGCTTGAAGTGCAAAAGTCAGTTCAGATTTATCTAGGAGGTCATACACATATCCCATACACCTTAATATATATGTGCAGAGTGTATGTGAATGGATATTCTGGTGATTTATAGGTGTTCAGCCTTCTAGCCTAAAATGTTTCATGGAAATAAGAAGGTTTTATTAGACTCATTTCAGACTCAAGCACAAATGTGTACTGCTGGCTAATATCTTTCCACGAGATACTCAGATGTGTTAAGTGCCCTTACAGCAAACTTGCAGGGATCACAGAAAGAAAAAAGTTGCCTCATGCTGGAAGAATGTTATGGTACCATTAAGGCTGACCCTAGATAACTGGTTAGGGAGGTTTTATGCTATCACTGCACAATTCAAGGTAAAATGCTAAGCTGACATTGTTACAGCTCCTGGAATTAAATGGAGTTCCTGCTAGGCCTTTGCTGTTATTTTACAGTTGCTATTCATTAATATGTGATGGTCAGGTCCTGGCTGCTTTACTCTCATTACTTCAATCAGAAATCAAACAAAAAAATAATGGTCAGGTCCTGGCTGCTTTGCTCTTATTACTTCAACCAGAAACCAAACAAAAAAAGTAATGGTCAGGTCCTGGCTGCTTTACTCTCATTACTTCAACCAGAAACCAAACAAAAAAATAATGGTTAGGTCCTGGCTGCTTTACTCTCATTACTTCAGCCAGAAATTAAACAAAAAAATAATGGTCAGGTCCTGGCTGCTTTGCTCTTATTACTTCAACCAGAAACCAAACGAAAACCCAATGGTCAGGTCCTGGCTGCTTTACTTTCATTACTTCAACCAGAAACCAAACAAAAAACCAAAACCCAGTGGTCAGGTCCTGGCTGCTTTGCTCTTATTACTTCAACCAGAAACCAAACAAAAAAAGTAATGGTCAGGTCCTGGCTGCTTTACTCTCATTACTTCAACCAGAAACCAAACAAAAAAATAATGGTTAGGTCCTGGCTGCTTTACTCTCATTACTTCAGCCAGAAATTAAACAAAAAAATAATGGTCAGGTCCTGGCTGCTTTGCTCTTATTACTTCAACCAGAAACCAAACGAAAACCCAATGGTCAGGTCCTGGCTGCTTTACTTTCATTACTTCAGCCAGAAATTAAACAAAAAAGTAATGGTCAGGTCCTGGCTGCTTTACTTTGATTACTTCAACCAGAAACCACACAAAAAAAAAACCACAAACCAATGGTTAGGTCCTGGCTGCTTTAGTCTCATTACTTGAACCAGAACTCAAACAAAAAACCTCACAAACCAATGGTTAGGTCCTGGCTGCTTTAGTCTCATTACTTGAACCAGAAATCAAACAAAAAAACACAAACCAATGGTTAGGTCCTGGCTGCTTTAGTCTCATTGCTTCAACCAGAAACCAAACAAAAAACCAAAAACCAATGGTCAGGACCTGAGTGCTTTACTCTAGTTACTTCAACAAGAAACCAAACAGAAAAACAAAAAAACAACCAAACAAAAAAACCAAACTAAACCAACCAACCAACCAAAAAAAAAAAAACAACCCACAACAACAAGAAGCAGCAGGTTTTAGGAGCACTATAAATATCAAACACTGCCATCACAGTGCTAACATAACAGCCTGTCAGCCAAATTTTCCCAAAGACTGGACATGCAGGCTAAATTTTCAAGCAGGCCAGAACCCCAGTTGCACATTTCAGTCAGGCAGCAAAGCTGCAAGAGAGCAATCTTGCTCCAGTGGCCATTTTGGGGAGAAAATTTGATTTGAGGTAGCATGCCAGCTCTGTGCAGTGACCAGCAGCGTAGCATCATCTTCTTCACAGAAAGAGTGCTTGGCATTGGAATGGGCTGCCCAGGGAGGTGGTGGAGTTGCCATCCCTGGAGGTGTTGAAGTAAAGCCAGGATGGGGCACTTAGTGCCATGGTCTGGTTGATTGGCTAGGGCTGGGTGCTAGGTTGGGCTGGGTGAGCTTGGAGGTCTCTTGCAACCTGGTTAATTCTGTGATTCTTCCTGTCTGGGGAGAGAAGAGGAATGCCCAAAGGCTGCTGCTGTTTTTTTATTCTGCTAAGATTAGAAGCACCTGCTTATCACCTTTGAGACAGAAGAGCAAGGCTCTGTTATTAAGTATTAAATATAATATTAAGTATTAAGGAATAATTATTTTCTAAAGTGACAGTTGGGCTCTATGATCTTAGAGGTCTTTTCCACCTGAACAAATTGTGTGACTCCAGGGAATCACAGAATTGTTTTTTGTTGGAAGAGACCTTGTAGATCAGCCGAGCCAACAGTGCCAAGTCACCAAGTTGTACCATTAAACCATGCACCTCAGCACCACACCTACACATCTTTTAAATAGCTCCAAGAATGGTGACTCCATGACTTCCCTGGGTGGCCTCTTTTAGTGNATCTCCCCTCTGCCACTTCAAACCCATTCCCCTTGTCCTGGCATTCCTAGACCTTGTCAATAGTCCCTCCTCAGCCTTCCTGTGGCCCCCTTCAGATCCTGGAAGGCTACTCCAAGGTCTCCTGGAAGCCTTCTCTTCTCCAGGCTGTAAAGCCCCAACTCTCTCAACCTGTCCTCACAGCAGAGCTGCTGCAGCCCTCTCAGCATCTTCGTGGCCCTCCTCTGGACTGGCTCCAACAGTTCCATGTCCTTCCTGTGCTGGGGGCTCCAGAACTGCACAGAGGACTCCAGATGGGGTCTGAAGAGAGCAGAGTAAAAGGGGCAGGATCACCTCCCTCTCCCTTCTGGCCATATTGATTTTTTTTTCTTGCCTCTCTCATTTTTTTGTGGTTTGTTTTTTGGTTTGTTTTTTTGTTGGGGGGGGGAGGGTCATAATGTGCCATGCAGAGATTTAGTTCCTGATGTTAACAGCGTGAGACAATCTGACGTGCACAGATCATATATTTCTCTTTTTTTATGAGTCATGGCTTTCTGAAGAACATGATCTGTGTGTTTCATCAGCTCCTTGGCAGGTGTTGCTGCCTATAACATATTTAATTATCTGCACAGGTTTTCAGTTGGTCTTCAGTTCCTTGAAGTGGATGTTAGTCAAGCCACTGACAACCCAACAGCTGTGTTTGCTCCTGTTGCTGCTTGCTTTGATCTCTAACAAAGAAAAAGGGATTTTGGTTCTGGGTTTGACTCAGAAAAATCAAGCTTGAGTATAGGCTTCTATCCTAACCAGGCTTCTGTCCTTCAGGCATACTTCAAGTGATGAGGAAGGGAGTCCCAATCCAACTTCTGCTTAAAAAGGTGTTACAGAAGATGAGTGGGGCTCTCCCTAGACCATTATTGGTGACAGAAGGGGAGCTAACAGTGGTACAGTCTTGGTGCACAGATGTTAGTCTGCAGAATGAGATGAAATAGATGTGGAGAGGAAAGGGAAAGGCCTGGAATATATATGGCACTGATCTGTGTGCTCTAAGGGTTGTCATGATAACCTAGCTACACTTGGGATTTGATGGAGATTTCCAAGAGGAACGGATCTGTGATAAGTCTTAGGTTTGGTAGCTGTGATTAACTGTGGAGGGAGAAGATCATGGATGAGGAGTCCATCTGGAGGAGAGGCGATTCAAGGGCACCCTCACAAGCTTTCAGCAAAGGCTCACACTTGAAGCCCTGCAAATACACAGTTTTCAGAGCCTGAAGTGGTTCTTCAGGGACCTTGGATGCAAGCTTTGCTTTTAGAAACTTCCGTGAAGTTCTCCCTGCCCCACTGTTTAATTCCATTTCAGTGCTGCTTGCACCTGAACAAAACTAACCCACTAGCTCTTTGCTGGGGAATGACAGAATTAGTTTTGCCCCTGTCACTTTAATTAGTCCCTCCCTGCTCTGCACATAAATAATTTACTCTTTGCAAAATAGAGTTTAACTGCCTGATCTGATCTGTCCCTCTGGACTCCTGCTTCTCGCGTTGCAAAGAATAAACCTGATAGAGAGTCAAATACACACTGTGCAGCGAAGGAGGCTGTTTGTCTACAGATCCCCTGCCTCACTTGCTGCAGAAATTAGGGATTCCACAGAGGTGCTGAAAATGGAGAAAGAAAATCATTGTGGTGAAATGAAAGCTGCTGCTGCTTCTTTCTTTTTTTTTCCTGCCACATTGTTCTGATGCAAGATTTATTAAAACAAGGCAAAGGCAGAGAAGCTTTTAGAAGTCCCACTTGAATAGTTCCAAACACTGCTGATTTAAAAGCAAACACTGTCCCCTTAACTAAGGTTTGGTTACTGACCATTTAAGCCACAGGAGTATTTCACTGGCTGCTTCTGAATGGATCCAGTCAGACTTTTCTACATGGCAGTGGACAGTAGTCACCTACTCTTTTGCTGCTGAAGGCATAGGAACTTCTGTGTAACTGGAAACTGGCAGTAGCATCAGAAAGATCCTCAGATTGAACTGCAGCAGCACCTCACTGGAAATAGTCTTTGACTGGGAGTCTTAATTTTCTTAATGGCAGACCTTATTGCTCTCTACAACTACCTAAAAAGAGGTAGTGAGGTGGGAGTTGGTCTCTTCTTCCAAGTAACAAGGGATAAGACAGGACAAAATTACCTCCAGTTGAGGTTTAGGCTGAATATTAGGAAACAATTCTTCACTGAAAGGGTTGTCAAAGACTGGAACAGGCTGCCCAGGACAGTGGTGGAATCAGCATCCCTGGAGGTATATAAGAGACTTGGGTGCTGAGGGACATGATTTAGTAGTGACTTGGCAGTGTTGACTTAATGGTTGGACTTGATGAGTTTAAAAGTCTCTTTGATCCTGTGACTCTAACAGAAACCAGAGAGTCCCTAAGAACATGGGAAGACTCCCAGCCTCAAATGAAATCGAGGGGGGATATGCTTTGAACATTAAAGGTGCCATTGAATGCCAAATGCATTTAAACTCTCTACGAAAGCTGAGTGCCTCTTTAGCCTCTTGTTTTAAAATCTGAGCCTCAATCCCTGTAGCTGAAAATGGAGTTAGTAGCACCTGTTAACCCCACAGACTTCTGGAAAGAAAAATTGGTATTTGCACAACTGCTTGAATGCTGTTTTGCTCCCTAAAATTGTCATGTTGAGGAAGCTGGGGAAGGGACTTTTTACAAGAGCTTGTAGTGATGGGATGAGGTGAGATGGACTGAAGGAGGGCAGACTGGATATTAGGAATAAAATCTTTACAGTGAGGGTCGTGAGACACTGGCACAGGTTCCCAGGGAGGTTGTGGAGGTGCCCAAGGCCAGGGTGCAAGGAGCCTTGAGCAACCTGGGTTAGTGGAAGGTGCCCCTGCTTATGGCAGGGGAAGTGGAACAAGGTGATCTTTAAGATCCTTTCCAACCCAAATCATTGTATGAATCTGTGGTGGCATGTGCCAAAGAGAAGTCTGTAGGCAAGTGTTTATAGTCAGAACAAGGAGTAAAGTGCAAAACCAAACCTGTGAGAAACTAAGAGAGTGAGTCCCATCCCTCCAGTGCCTTGTGTGGTGCCAGGAATCTGCCAAGCAGTGCTACGTGCCCAGGGAATTAAAAACTCTGTGCTTAGGCATTCTCATAAAGGGAGGAAACTGAAGCCACAGAAGCCAGCTGAAGCTGCTCAAGCAAGCAGGAGGTTAGGATCAGCCTTGAGAGTAAAGTAACAGCTAAGCTGGGCTTGAGCAAGCTATTAACCAATACTCTGGGTTTTAACACAAGGCTGCCATCAGTGCATATGCAGACTTCCATGTAACTGCAGAAAACTTCTCCATAAGATCAAGTTTCTTTCCTTAAAAGAATGACCATGATCTGTCTAGCTTATTTTTCCTAACCATGGTTTTGCTAACCATGGCTTATCATGGAGAGTTTTTTAATATCTGCTTCTCCTCTCTATAATTCAAAACAATTTTTCTGCATTAAATTCACTGTTCTGTTTGGAAAAGGGGAAAAAAAATAGAACTACAAATAGGACAAAAAATAGGGCTACAAATTTGCCCTTTATTCTAAGCATGAATACTAAAACCTGTTCCATGTCTTGTACAGCTTGTTTTGTAATAAACTGTTTTAATTAAAAGTAGTCTTGCTGTCCATGATAAAATTGCACAATCATACTGCATTGCAAGCTCTGACTGATGTCTCTGTCTCCTCCTTTGCTTGGCTTTTCCCTCCCTGAACCACACTTCTGGCAAACATCTCATATTTGCATTTAAGTCCCTTGCATCTGCTGGTGTTAATGATGAGAAGCAGTGAAGCAGTTTAGCCAGTGAGTGGGTTGGTTTGTGTGATTTTGGAGTCTGTGGGGTACACAAGGTGTATGAGGGGAAAGAAAATTACTTGACATCAGCCAAAGCATAGAAAGTGCAAAAGTGGAGGATCTCCCTTACCCTGCTGTGCTGAGTTGGAGCTAGGGAGGCAGTCTGGAATGGTTTGTTACAAGCTGGAGTGCAGCACAGAAGATTAATAAATTTATGAAGTGCTTAAAGTTGTCTCCCAGCCTAAAGTCAAAATCATGTTTAGCTCCTTTGAGTGATAAAAGGCCTTCTACTTTGATTAAACAACAGCAAGCACACTTGGTTCTCATTAACAGATTTGTCCAAGATTTTGCTGTTGGGTTTTGGTTTTTTTTTTCAGGGAAACAGTAATCCAAATGCAATAGAAATCAGCAAACAAAGGCATTCCTGCTGGAGCTCCTGAATCCTCTTTTCCTTTCACACAGCTCTAGTTTCTTCTGTGGGGCTGTATGGGGGTTAATAAAATGGCAATGGTATTCTGCATCTCTGCTGGAGCTTCTGAATCCTCATTCATGGAGTCACCCACCCTGGATGTGTTTAAGGGTCGTTTGGATGTGGTGCTTAGGGATATGGTTTAAGGTGAATCTCGTTGAGTAGGGTTTTACAGGTTGGACTTGGTGATCCTGAGGGGATTTGCCAACCTAGATGATTGTGTGTGAAAGATGTAAAGGTGAGTGGCAGGAGGCTGGAGCCAGGCTCTGCTGGGTGATGCCCAGTGACAGGACAAGGGACACTGGGTGGAAACTGAGGCATAGGAAGTTTCATGTAAACATGAGGAGGAATTTTTTCCCTGTGAGGGTGACAGAACACTGGCATGGGCTGCCTAGGAGGGTTGTGGAGTCTCCCTCTCTGGAGATATTCAAAACCTGCCTGGATGTGTTCCTGTGTGATCTGCTTTGGATGATCCTGCTCTGCAGTGGGGTTGGACTGGCTGAGCTTTGGAGGTCCCTTCCAGCCCCTGACATTCTGTGTTCCTGTGAATTCATGTGCAGCAGGTTTTTTTCCCCCTCTTCTTTTCTGCTGGAACAGCATTCAGGGAGCCCATTCTTCTGTCCTAGAGCATCTCTAAGGCTTCCTGTCCACTGGTATCAACACTCCTCTTCCCTTGGGGCTTCCTTTGCTTGGCAAAGCTGGCGAGCTACATCGACTAACCTTTAGATCACCATTCAAGGCACAGCACTTGCTGTTTCTGTCTCTTTCTTCAGGCTTTTGAAAACAGCATGCATAATTCATGTAGCAGGTGTGATTTCTTCTTGTCACTGCGCTACACTATGGTGTGTCAGAGTAATTAGTAAATTAAATGAAGCATTGGAAATGAAGAGGCCATGATGGGAAGTCCAACTATGTGGATGTTCTTGTTAGGTAAGCTAGCAATGAAAAGCTGCAGTTGTATGCCACTGCTGACGCTCATGGTGTGCTCTCTGTTTTATTTTTCCTGTGTACCACACTTTGAGGGGCACCTCCATCAATTAGGAGTTGAATTTGAATTGGAAAGATGATGTAATGGAGTTGTAAGCCTAATCAGTATAGGCTGGGGATTGACCTGTTGGAGAGCAGTGAAGAGGAAAAGGACCTGGAGGCTCTGGTTGATGGGAGGTTGACCATGAGCCAGCAAATTGCTTTTGTGACCAAGAAGGCCAGTTGCAGTCTGGGGTGTATTAGAAGGGTTGTGGTTAGTAGGTGGAAGGAGATTCTCCTGCCCCTCTACTCTACCACGGTGAGGCCACATCTGGAGTATTGTGTCAAGTTCTGGGCCCCTCAGTTCGAGAAGGACCTCAGAGTACTGCTTGAAAGAGTCCAGCACAGAGCCAAAAAAATGATAGAGTGGAAGATCTTCCTTATGAGNTATTCAAGACCTGCCTGGATGTGTTCCAGTGTCATCTGGTGTAGGTGATGTTGCTCTGCAGGGGGCGTTTGACTGGATGAGCTTTTGAGGTCTCTTCCAGTCCCTCACATTCTGTGATTAAGACACAAATGTAGAGAAACAGGAAAGTAAAAATACAGACCATAGCTTAAGATGTTTTTCAGTTGCTCTGGAAGGCAGACCAGTTTTACAGTATTAATTAACATTTTAGGGCATGCTCTATCTAAATAGCAGGAGACTGTGTGTGAGTGGGTGTGGGAGGTGTCATTTCACCACAGAAAGACAGAAAACAACAAAGAGGAGGTCATTTTATGCAAAGTTAAGATTCTGCTTGTGTGGCACACTAAAAAGGTGAAAGCATGGCTTTACTATGAGACACTGGCACAGGTTGCCCAGGGAGGTTGTGGCTGCTCCCTCCCTGGAGGTGTTCAAGGCCAGGCTGGAGGAGGCCTTGAGTGACCTGTGCTAGTGGGAGGGGTCCCTGCCTATGGCAGGGGGTTGGAACTGGATGATCCTTGAGGTCCCTTCCAATCTTACCATTCTATGATTCTATGACTTTGGGTCTTTTTGCAAAAAAAGCACTAAAAAAGTGCAACACTGCAACAGTTGAGTTGAAGAACATGAGGTGTGTGTGTATCTTGCTCCCTCCTGCTGCTATTAATTGCCTCTCCCTGTCTTTGGCCATCAAGCTGCCCCTCCTCCATCTCTTGGCAGTGAAGATGCCAAGAAAAGTTGGCTGGCCCTTTCCCTCTCACTCCACAGATACCAACACTGAAGCCCACAGTGGGGATCCTCTGGCACAGCAAGGTTGGGATTCACAGCAAAACCTCCCTCCTGCAGACCTTTATTGCCTTGCTCAATGCTGATATCTTTGCTCCCTTGCACCCCTGCCACCTGGCCAAGGATGCCAACTTCAGCCCCTCCACGCTGAGATTCCTCTTCCCAGTGCCTCCCTCAACACACAGTACCTGCTTAGGAGGGTTCACACAACTGCTCCCTTTTTCCTGGTGTCATGCTTCATAGGTTTCTTCTAGATGGAACATCTGTTTTCTGAAGTGCTTATGGGTGGCTGCAAAAGTACATTTGTGATGAAAAAAATACCATAAAATCTTTAAATTACTTGATTACCTTTTAATCTACCACATTTGGCAGGCATCTTTTGTGTGTGTGTGTGTTTGAACTCTAAACTTCTTTAATCACTTTGCCAGGATGTGTGATTTACAAAGTAGGTGTTCCTAATGGAAGAAGTTGGTAGTTTAGTATCTGGCCATTGCAATGATCCCACTTAGGCAAACAAAGGGAATTTAGGGTGAACTGGGAAAAAAAAAGACCACCACTAAGAAAATAGCAGTAATGATGAGCAACTGAAAGCAGTGGATCTGCTGGAAGGTAGGGAGACACTTCAGAGAGCTCTGGCCAGGCTGGGTCGATGGCTGAGGCCAATGGGATGAGGTTTAACAAGGCCAAGTGCAAGGATCCTCCACTTTGGCCACAGTAATCCCATGCAGTGCTGCAGACTGGGGGATGAGTGGCTGGAGGGTGGCCAGGCAGAGAGGGACCTGGCAGTGCTGGGTGACAACCTTCTGGATGTGAGCCAGCAGTGTGCCCAGGTGGCACAGAAGGCCAGTGGCATCTTGGCTTGTATCAGGAACAGTGTGGCCAGCAGGATTAGGGATGTGATTCTGCCCCTGTATTGGCACGGGTGAGCTCTCACCTCGAGCACTGTGTGCAGCTCTGGGCCCTCCACTGCAAGACAGATACTGAGGTGCTGGAGTGGGTCCAGAGGAGACTGCTGAGGGGGCTGGAGGTAAAGTCTGATGAGGAGAGGCTGAAGAGCTGGGGTGGTTCAGCCTGGTGAAGCCTCAGGGGGGACCTTATCACCACACTACATGAAAGGAAACTGTAGTAAGGTGGGGGTCAGGCTCTTCCCCCAGGCAACTTGTGACAAGAGGAGAGGGCATGGCCTGAAACTGCACCAGGAGAGGTTTAAGTTGGATGTTAGGAAGCACCTCCTCGTGGAAAGGATAATTAAGACACTGGAATGGTCACTGCTCAGGGAGGTGGTGGAGTTAATGTCCCTGGAGGTGTCTAAGGAAAGCTTGGATGTGGCACTTAGTGCCATGGTCTGGTTGATGTGGTGGTGTTAGGTCATAGGCTGGACATGATGATCTCAGAGGTCTATTCCAGCCTCAATAATTCTGTGATTTTGTGAACACCAGGGTGGAAATTTGTCTTGCTGGAAAAGAGAAAGACTAAAGATAAGCTGACTTTTCAAGGGGAATTAGGTGAATCATAAAACCAAACAGTGGGCAGAGTAAGTACTACATAAAACACCTGGAGAGAAATCCTGGTATCAGCAGTGATTGCAGATTTTGATGGAGGATAATGGAGATGATGAGGGCAGCTATCTGATTACATTTTCTGTTTATAATTAAGTCTTTGTCTGACACAAATTCTAAACCAGGCATTGGTGGAAACCGAAGAACACAGCAGCAGGTTTTGTTTGGGTTTTCATTTTTTGTAGGACTCTATTCTTTGTGAATCTCTGTGGCCAGCTCTGTATTGATGTCTACAGTTGTGTTGTTAAAGAAATCATCAATCAACCATTATGGTACAATGCTGGAGGTGCTTGAGCCTCACGTTCTGACTACTTCAGGCCAAAATATTGATATGATTTATTTCCTGAGGTTGTGTGTTATGGAAGCTAACTGACAATTCAATAACTCAGCAGCCTCCTTGAATATAGCTTCTTTATATTGTCTTGCTCTCATGAAGCAAAATGGAAGTAGGAAAAAAAACCCAACTGAGATGCAGGGTTCCAGACAGCTTTTCTGCTTTCTTTTTTTTTTTTTTCCTCAGGAAATATCTCAGTTAACTGTGTTATATACAATAGAAAGTATCATCAGCTCACACTCTTGCTTCTGCCTTTGCTTTTGGTAGATTTGGCTACAGTGTGAACTTTCCAGCTTCTTGCAAAAAGAGAAGTAAAGAAATACTTTGAATTGAATCGAAAATGTATGCATACAGCTATCTATTAAACATCTCTGCACTGGATAGATAATGAAACAAACAAAAAAAATAAAAGTTTCAGGTCAGATTCTCTGTTTTGAATTCAGAAATCTGACCACATGAGCACGAGGAATGCTTTTGAGCAAAGACTGTTTAAAGACAAAGGAGTTAATTTAAAAGAGATGAAAACCAGTTACAGTTATCTGTAACATTTCTGATGCATTGGACTTTGCAGGACTGATCAAAGCTAAAGCTCTTGGAAAAAACTTTTCACAAATGGTGATTTATTTATTTTCTTTTCCTTGAAAAGATAAATAATAAAAGAGGTGGCTATTAAAAAGCAGGTCCAGAGATCGATCTCAACAGCATGACTCATGCTCATAAAACTCATTCCATGGCCCATACATCAACATTTGCTACCCTATGTAAACCTGGAGCTTGCTTTCAATTGGAAGAGGAAATAAGACTTTTACAGCAGGAGACAGGAGAACAGACTTCTGTGGCATCTGTGGCCAGGCCTCTAGCTGGTAATGCTAGGAAAGATTAGAATCATAGAATCATCATATAATCATAGAATCACCTCTGCTATGGGAGCAGGCTATGAGAGTTGGGGCTCTGCAGTCTGGGGAAGAAAAGGCTTTGAGGAGACCTTGATGTGGCCTTCCAGGGTTTGAAGGGGGCTAGAGGAA
>VWYK01031667.1:19067-35347 GCA_013399775.1 Semnornis frantzii | reverse complement strand
CCATGCCTTTAAAGGATCCAAGTCTGTGCAGTGAGGATTTGAGGAGACACTGTCAGTTTGACATGTCACATTCCTGGCAGAACCACAGAGGTACACAAGGTTAACGTTTCATTTAAGAATCAAGCACATTAAGATGCCATTTTCAAGCAGTGCATTTAAGTGGCTTGTAACTCATTTAATTTTCTTTCTGAAAATACCCTGTCAGAAGCCTGTAGGACCAACAGCAGCATAATTTAAATGTCATTTTGCTTCCCAACAATGAATTTCAGATTCAGTCATTCTACTCCAGTGACAAAGCCTGCATCTCTGCTAGCAAGTTTCTGGTCATTTGGACCTGTTTTCAGCTGGGCGTGCACAGAAGCCTGAGTGCACTTCTGTATGCTTAATCGTCTGGGTTTTAATTAACACAAAAGAACAATAGCTTGGAGAGAACAAAGAGGAACTCCATAAATGAGAAGGTCATTCACAAAACAAAGGCAAAAGGTCCGTAGTGTAATGGAATTGTAATATCCTAGTCTGCAGGATCTGAACTTTCCTTCCATTTGATGAATATGAAGCCAGGGCAGACTTTCTGTGTCTCAGATTATTGCCAAATGCAAGAGGATTCTGGCTTGCCTTTTAGATGCACACTCTGCATTCGGCTGCAGAGCTCTTCAGCTTACCTGGGAAACCATCTCAGAACAGCTCAGCTTAAGGTGCTACCAAAAATAGCCCCTGGGGTGTAGCTACATATGCATCTGTTTATATGGTCCCTCATGCTCCAGGAGACAGAAACCTGGTTCTGGTGGTCCAGCAGCAAGAGCCTGACTCATTTTCTTATAAAGCTGTCAAACAGACACCAGACAGCTCAGCTTGTTCACATCCAACAACAGCATGGGCGGAGGCTAAATGCTCTACATACATTTCTAGACTTGAAACTGCTCATTTTGCCCCAAAACACTTCATGAAAATCATTCACTTTAATCCAAACTATAATTCAGGGACACTTAGGGTGACACACAGCCTCTGCTTAAACAGCAAAAGGAAATGTGTATCAGCTAATAGGGGTGAGAAAAGGAGAATATTTCCTCCAGTGGCAATTTAGGCAGGAAGAATATCATTACTGACAGCGCAATCTCACCTCTGGGATCAAGCTTACAGTCCTGCCCAGCACTGAAATTGCCACATGAATTTCCTAAATTCCTCCATTTTGCATCTCATTTGCAGAAAACTACCTCCAGTTATACGAAGACACAAGCATAGCCTGAGAGGCTGCATCAGGCTGGTGAGAGATTTTTTTTCTAGATATTGATTCCTTGTTACAATTTCTGCAGCCCCTGAGATATCCTCTGAGATCTAACATTAGAGTACTGGCCAGGCCAAATGTTGCTTCACTTATAAGAGCTGATGCCTTTACATCTTAAGGGAATATCGATCTACTGCAAATAATATTTTTTTTTGTTTCAAGCAAGCTCAAACTCCAGAGAAGAGACAGGACAGTAAAGCCCTTTGCCAGTGCTTATGAAAGGCATGAGAGTAGAACAAAATTACTTTGAAAACTTGCAAAGTGAATCCAAAACCTGATGGAGAATGTAATATGGAGGGGAAGCTCGCACATGAGGAATGCCATCTACACGTGGCACCTTTTCCTGTGTGAGCCTGAGCAGTGTCTGGCACAGCTACACATTTAAAATATTATTGCTGTGTAGTTGTTTAGAAGGGGCCTCAGATGCTGGAAAAGAAAGGGGAGATGCTAAAGGATAAAGCCACTGAAAAGCATCTTCCCCTCTTGCTGGTAAAGAACTCAGAACAGGTGTTGTCAGCCTGTTATTGTTGTTATCAGCCACTATCAAAAGCAGTTGGCAATGCTCTCATCAAGCAAAAATCCTAAGCAGATTCCTCAGCATATTCTAATTACTGTAGTGACACTTGTTGTGGGCCTAGATGACTACCCTATCACAGCAGACAGCTCTGCCTTCTTCTGAGGGTTGATTAGCTGTTCAGTTCCTGCTTTCTCTAATTGCACATCTACCTTGCCAAACGAATGTACAAGTCCACATTTATTCTTAGCCATCTGACACTTTAATCCTCTGAAGGTTATGCTGTTAACTCTCACATTGTGATTATGTCCACCACCCCAGCTTCACCTCGAGACAACAAACTTGCTTTTCCTTTCTGTATACATGAACACTTTGCCAAGGGATTCAATCCAGATAGCATCTTGCTCTGCTGGCTACACCGATGGTACCCATACAGAGGCACAGAAATGGTACTTCCAAAGCACTGCTTCTTTTTTTCTTGTGCCCCATATGAAAAATAACTTTTTTCCTATCAAAGAGCTAAGGATGGTACATGCTTTTCCAACCTGAAGGTCTGAATTTGATTCATACCTCTCCAAAGCAGCCGGCAATCACTTGCAAAGATGCCGCCAAGAGCTAACTGTGGCACAGTTAATTGACACATGTTACTTCACTCAGAGACACTGAACATATCAATTATTTTCCTGATCTGGATCTGTTTCAAATATGCTGGAGAGCAACACAAACTTCTCTTGATTTCAGCAGGCATTTGATCATCTCCCTAAAATGCATATCATTACTACTGAGAAACAAGCATTTATATACAGCAGAGTATGCATAAAAGCAAACTACGTTTTGCTTTCACAAGCACAGTGGTCAAGATGAGTAACTGAATACATTCAGAAGCCATAAGGAGTGGAAGTATACTGCTCTAATTTCCATTCCATATTTTGCTGTGCCCAAGACAAGACTTTTACCTTTCTGATCAGACCATGGATTACCTTTCCAAATTAATCCCCATGTGCCCACACAGTCCAATTGATGCAGAACTGCTCTCTGCAACTCTACCTAACTTAACACAAACATCCTTTGCAGACCATGAACCTGAAAGCTGCAGGTGTTTGCCTGTTGCGTGCTCACGAAAGAAATCTGATGCTCTGGTAGACTCTCTATCTCAAACTTCAGCTATGCTCAGTTTAATGGAGTTAACCATGAAGGTAAGTAGAAACTCAGTTAAATTCTCTGGGTGTGCAAGTGAGCTTTGGGATGCTTTGAAAGTTGCTATAAAGACACAATGAAATTGTGGTAGTTACAAAACTGCAGTTGCGCGTCAAGAAAAAACACACAACCTCCTCAAGCTTCTGAAAAGATCTGAAAGCAGCAGGGTCATTGATTTTTGTCCTCTATAAATAGAGCACTCTTCCAGAGACTGAAACTTCTGGTTGCAAATTATAGTGGCTCAAACATGAGATTAACTATATGCAAAATAAAGGTTGAATAATGATCGTCATCCAGGCTGAGATAACTGCACCAGCAGCATGAGAGGTTTATAAATGTGTCTCACAAATTCACTGCTATTGTGCTTAGAGTGAGGAAAACAATGTGCTCCCATCCTGATTTTAAAGTCTGCTTTATTCCTTCAGTCAATTTCCTGTTACATAATTCAACATTCAGACTATATTTTAAAAAGATACGAGGTGCACATCCTTCCTTGCTCCTAGAGATGAAAGTAAATCTACAATCATAATGAATGATTGTTTCTGAAGGAGAACAACTTCTGTTTTGGACCACAGATGGAGAAGGCATTAATTGCTTACTGATAATTTACAGTTAGAAGCTTGTATCCCTTTTCTCTCTCTTTAGTCTCAAAACAAACTGTTCTGTCACAACATTTATTTAAAATATTTTCCACTTGTGATATCTGTTTCTGCCATTCACTGAAGTCTCTTTGTCTGAGTGCTTTTCAGTATGCTCAGCCACTCTCTTTCATCTCATGCTGACTTAATGACAGCCCTGACACTAATGTTATGGTTGAGCTCATTGACCAACGACTTTATTGTGCATTATGGTAAAAGCTGAAGCAAGTAGGTGATGCAGGCTGCATTCTGTGTACCACCAGATCTGCACAACAAAATGATGCCAAAATATATTGTGTCAGGCAGCTTCTGTACTCCGAGATCATGTAACCACTAGTACTAATTCCTATAATCACTACTACTATTCAACATAGGGAAGCAGAGGAAAAGAAGCAGAGGCTTTGAGGAGACCTTGTAGTAGACTTCCAATATCTGAAGGGGGCCTACAGGAAGGCTGGGGAGGGACTATTGACAAGGTCTTACAATGACAGGACGAGGGGCAGTGGGTTTAAACTGGCAGAGGGGAGATTGAAAGTGGATGTTAGGAGGAAGTTCTTTACAGTGAGGGTGGTGAGACACTGGAACAGGTTGCCCAGGGAGGTTGTGGCTGCTCCCTCCCTGGAGGAGTTCAAGGCCAGGTTGGAGGAGGCCTTGAGTGAGCTGTGCTAGTGGGAGGTGTCCCTGCCTATGGCAGGGGGTTGGAACTGGATGATCCTTTGAGGTCCCTTCCAACCTCACCATTCTATGATTCTATGAAACTGCAGATTCTTTGAAACGCATATTGTAAGTGACAGTTGAGTCACTAAATTTATGCCTGAGACTTCTTGGTTAGTAATAATATCAGCACTGATCATCTCTCAAGCTACTGTTTTGGATTAGTATGATTTTTCTCCCACATCAGCCTTTAATTTGTTTGTTGATGATGGCCAAGCAACCAGTTTCAGTTGTGGAAAGCGCTGTGCATGTGGTTAAACCGGGGGACCTAAGACTACTTTCCAGAGCTAGGTTAAGCAGCCCTGGCTGCCTCCTGTGTTGAACTCAGATCCAGGGCACATCACTCTGGCACAACTGCCAGTGAAGAAAGCCTTAGGCAGCTGAGGAAGAGCTCCAGCACAGCCCTTGCTGTGGGTGACCAGCAGCCAGAATGCCGACGTGCATTTTGGGGAACACTAGCTAGCAATTTAGGCACAAACTCCGAGTGCCAAATATAAATCTGGATCAATCCTCTGCCAATTGAGACGAAGATGAAGTTCAAAAATGAGTGTTATCAAACAAGCTACAGTTTGGGAAAAAAAAACCAATTTTCCATAGCAGAAGTGAGACTACACTCCTGTCTATTACCAACTTTATTTTTAGATGTCCAGACTGAATTTAATTGAAGCTATCCAAGCTCTCAAAGTGAAGAATTCAGAGGAGGTTTTTTTATAGATTCATACACAAAAGTACAATTGCTCCCCTGGAGCAGGATTTTTTTTTTTTTCTCCTTAGGCTTACCCAGCTCTTTAAATCATTCCAGGCTGGTTTCTCTTCGATTGTTACTCATTTTGACATTGCCTCTGAATTGCAGACTGGATTGTGGTGATCTTCAGCATGGAGTGCTATTGTTATACACTGGGGCAGACGCTGGACTGCCTGCTGAAAGAATGGCCATGGCAGTTAAACGTGCTGATCCAAAACACATTCACATGCACATAAAACATGTAATAGCCCAAGAAAAACAAAATAAAAACAAACCAACGAAACCACAAGCTCTTTGGGCAGCTGAAGAAATGCTGTCTGTGACATTACCCTGTTACAAAAGAGGGCAGTTGTTTAAATGATTGCATTCTGCAAGGAACAATTAGGGGTACCTCTTCTGCCTACAAGCACTTTTCATCTGCAGCTTTAGCATTACCTTTATTTTTTTTTCTTTTTCAGTGCTGCTTTGGGCACTTAAAGAGCTGTTTTTCCCCCCTTTCTCTTCTTTTTGGGGTTTTGTTTTGTATTTTAAAGATGATTGCTTTTATACATGCCACCGTTTTTATGTGCTGGTCTAATACTTTTGTGAAGGTTTGGGAGTTCCCTGCCCCCCCACACTTTGAAATGACCCAGACTAGATTCTCAGCTGGCTGAAAGTTAAGAGATGAAGCTCTATTTACAGCTCAGCACAATATACAAGCAAATATATACAGTATAGACAGGAATAGTTACAGAAATATACAAGTTTAAGGTAATACAGACACACAACACCCCTCCCAGAAATCAGAGACCCCAGGAGGGGCTCCCAACCACCCTTCCACCTTCTCCCCACCCCTACACCTTACCCCAAGGTTTTGGAGAATCAGCCGAAGGGGGGATTAGAGGAAGAGTGGTTAAAGGAGTTATTCAGCAGAGAGGAGAAGCCAGAGCTGCTAGAGAACCCAAGAAGCTACTTGCCCCTGGAAGCTGCTAGCCCAAAACCCAAGAAGCAAGTGCCTCGTGACCCAGACTGCCCGCTCGAGAGACTCTTATCTTTTTGTAAACATTCTCAGCAAGCCTATGAGTGAAGCAGACATCACCACTGTTTTCCTTCACAGCCTATAGTACAGTTTTTCTCTATTAAAAATATCCCAATTAGCTCAAACCAGTACAACTTTCTAATTTATTTTGTTACCTGTGTGGGTAAAATGAATAGTGAATGCTGTCTGGCTTGATAAACTTTATGAAGCCTTTGGGGAAACTTCAATGCGCTCACATGGAGAGGCAATATAGGGTGTACCCACTGCATCAGGACACAGAAATTACAATTCTAAGCTAGGAACAAATGGCATTCCAGAAAAAGCAGAAGGGAGGGTGTTTAAGGAGTTAATAATGAACCACTTGTCTTCATTTTCAGATCCTTTAATCCCGCCATTGTGCAGTTTTCACACAATGCTAAACTGAATTACTGCATCATTTTTTTTTTTACAGTTTCTCCCTACAGTTGACCCAGTTTGTGTCAGCTTTGAAAGCATTATCATTGCTTAAGGTTCAAAGATGCTGCAGAGTATTGCATTATAAGTCAATCAGTGCAGAAGTATTTTGATGTAATTTTGCTTTTGGATATAGAAGAACAGCTATCCAAATGAAGGGTGGTATTTCATTTTGTCATACCCATGTCACATAACTCAGCATGCCTTTTTATACAATATGGATAGGCTCATTTTATTACATTTCTTTCTCTGTGTTTCTGATCCTAATAAAGTGAATCCTCAGTTTATGTCTGACAGTGTTTTTATTAACTTGTACAAGATGACAGCTGAGAAAAGTTCTAACACAGTCCCTGCCTATGGCAGGAGGTTGGAACCAGATGATCCTTGAGGTCCCTTCCAACCTTACCATTCTATGATTCTATAGCTTTTTACTGTTATGCAGCAGATAGATTTAGTAGGATACCACTAAAAAAGCCCCCAACAAACTAACTAAAAATCAATGCAATGTTTCTAAACATGATGCCACTTTTAAAACCTTCCAGGAGTCAGAAATCTGTTATCAGAAGTTTTGAAGAGCAGTACCTTGTACAGTTGTTTGGTGGTTGGTTGGTTTGTTTGTTTTTAACATGACCATTGTGCTCAGTTTAAATACTGAGCAGTACCTTTTACAGTTGTTTGGTGGTTGGTTGGTTTGTTTGTTTTTAACATGACCATTGTGCTCAGTTTAAATACATTTTAAGCAACATATTTGAGGTAAAGCATTTAATTCTCTCAAGGTCATTGTTTATGCTTCAGGTGTTAATTTGTGTTGTTCTTGAGGTATTCTTATTATTGATAGTAGAGTCCTTGGTATATGTTCTATTGAAATATTGCTAATGTATGAACTGTAACATTAAATTTTTAATCTAATCAATCAAGTAGCATGCATATGCAGCAGAAGCCTGGCTTTTACTAAGATTAATTACCATGTGGAGTGAAAAGGAACTCTGTAAGGTGAAATATTGCATGCACACAGACAGGCAGCACGAGAAGAAAAGAAAGCAAATTGTGCAAAGGGATGGGAACCGTAATAAGTTAATGACTACTTCTGTCGTTCAAAACATATGCATAGCCTTTAAGACAACACAAAACAAAGATTAAAAGCATGTTAAATCAACTATCTATTAAAGCATTTAGAGCTTTTCTCCAGATTCTACATGAAAATTATGCAATCTGTTGCAAAACTAAACACTTGTCTCCCAGATGGTGTTCAGAGTCTGTCTGAGCAAACACCCCTTCCACGCTCTGGGTAACAAACTGTGCATGCTTTTTGTTCACCCCGCCTCATTTCATGCATTTGAGGACATTTACACTGCTCACACTGTGTGGAGAAGACTGAATTTGCATTGTAAAACCCAGCAATGGTGTATTTTTATATCTGATTGCAGTCACGAAGTGAGAGAGACTTCGTCATGGAAAATGGCAAGAGCTCCCTTTTCAGTGGCTGGAAGTTGGGTTTATTATACTCACCACTGATTCTGATCTGGGTTGTAATTCTCACAGGTCATTGGTAGTTGTCCATTAAATAATAAGTAGCTAATTGCTTTGTTTTTGAACTGTACTGCGAAGTTGAGCTTCTCTGGCAGTGTTTTGAGGCAGTGCTTTACCATGCCAAATGATAGTTATGATTGAAATGGGAATAAGATTAAAGCTGCACTAACACTTTTATAATGTTATTAAAAGGTACATTATTCAAGCACTAGGAACACAGGGATTGCCCTTCTGGCTGAGACCATGGTCTAGCTGAAAACCTGTGAGAAGATACTAAAGGAGGAAGAAGTATCTGCAATTGAGGAGGCAGCTATTAGGACTTGGTGTTCCTGCCACATTTTTGCCTTGGTTTCTACTTGTAAAATGGAGATAATTGCAGTTCTCTATTTCATAAAGGGCAAAGATTAGTAAACTGCTCTGTGAATTACTCAGCAATGTGGTAGGGGACTAAAGGGGTACCTGAGGTGAGCAGACATTCCTTTTGGGGAAAAGTCCACACTGATTAGCACTTCTAAACAATTTCCCCAACCTTACCTTGCAGACACAGCAAAGTAGTTCACCTTTTTAAACTGAGTCAGTTATCTGGTCTGCAAAATTAAAAAATATCCCCAAATGATAGGAATCATAGAATCATAGCATGGTAAGGTTGGAAGGGATCTCAAGGATCATCCAGTTCCAACCCCCTGCCATAGGCAGGGACACCTCCCACTAGCACAGGTCACTCAAGGCCTCCTCCAACCTGGCCTTGAACACCTCCGGGGAGGGAGCAGCCACAACCTCCCTGGGCAACCTGTGCCAGTGTCTCACCACCCTCACTGTAAAGAACTTCCTCCTGACATCCAGTTTCAATCTCCCCTCTGCCACTTCAAACCCACTGCCCCTTGTCCTGTCATTGCAAGACCTTGTCAATAGTCCCTCCCCAGCCTTCCAGTAGCCTCCTTCAGATACTACAAGGTATCTGAAGAGAAAAGAAAATAAAAAGCTACTCTAAGGTCTCCTGGAAGCCTTCTCTTCTGCAGGCTGCAGTGCCCCAGCTCTCTCAGCCTGTCCTCATAGCAGAGCTGCTGCAGCCCTCTCAGCATCTTCATGGACTCCTCTGGACCTCCTCCAACACTTCCATGTCCTTCCTGTGCTGGGGGCTCCAGAACTGCACCCAGGACTGCAGCTGGGGTCTGAGGAGAGCAGAGCAAAGGGGCACAATCCCCTCCCTTGCCCTGCTGCCCACACTGCTCTTGCTGCAGCCCAGGACTCGGTTGCTGTCTGGGCTGCACTCACACTGCAGCCTCATCTTGAGCTTTTCATCACCCCAGAATATTCATTTAATCTTATTATCATCAGGAGTTGTGTGTAAGTGTCCATGTTTAAAAAGGCAAAGGTACTCACATGCAGAAACTCATTGTAATGAGGGGATTCGAAATACAGTTCCCTGATGAAGTTCTCTGCCATATCTTTCTTTTGCCTTGTTCACTGTTTTAGCTCCTGTCAGAAGAAGCATCTGTATTAAGTGAAAAAAAAAAAAAAAGTAAAGAATATAATTTCAGTTCGTTTCTGTGAGTTTTTAACAAAGATGTAATTGTCCCCATTAATCTACATAGCTTTTGTTAAATCCATAGAGGTTTAGAGAGACATTTGAATATAACTTCCATGCTTTGGAAGGTTGACAATCAGAAAGGTCAAAAGTTGGATGCATGGATATTAGCTATGCAATGCAGAAAAACTGCAGGGGAGGAACCTAGCTGATCTCCAAAGTTTTGGGTTTTCTTTTTGTCTTCAAAGTGCCCAGAGGCACAACCAGCATTCCAGAGTAAAACTCCATATGATGCATCGGAGCAGGGTCAACTCCAAAGTTACATCAGGCCTTTGTCAGGGCAGATCCAAATACCACTAAGTACAGGTGTTGCACAGGCTCTCTGGACAATCTGCTCTGTTGCTTTAGCCATTTGTAGCTATGGAATTTCCCTTGCTACATTTGGTACCTCTTGCTTCTTGGCCCTCTGCTCTACATTTCAAGAATAAGGATTCACCATCTCAGTAGCTCCCCTTTAGGTAGTTGAAGACAGCAGCTCCACCCTTAGCCATCTCTAGCTGTTTTTAGCCTCTGATTGTGAAAGATGACAGTAACCTTCCAATGACATCAGCATCTCTGGGTGCATCTTGTCCAGCCCCATGAACTTCTAGGCATTCAAAATGAGACTGGACAAGTCCCTGAGCAATCTACCCTTGCTGACCCTGCTTTAAGGCTCTGAGGCCAGACTAGAGGCTCTGGAGGTTCCCTTCAGTCTCAACTGTTGCAAGATTCTGTGTCTCTGTTCAGGTTATTTAAGTGGTCTCTGAGTTTCTATTAAGTCCATGCTGCACTTCTCTAAGTTCATTTTGCATCCCTGAATAGAGCAGCCTAACACTCCATAATCTGTGCAATATGATATGCCTGGTTTAAATTTATGAAGCTGTAAACCAATTTCCTGTACTAATAAACACCTCTTTTCATTCCTGTTTATCCTCCTTTTAAAATTACTGCTCTACCTTGCTCTCTTTTGCTCTCTTTCTCTCGTCCTTGTCTTGCAAGACAGAGGGAAAAAAAAAGGGGGGAGAAAAATATCTAACAAAACCCCAGCAGCTCACAGGAGAAAAAAGATACTTGGGGAGAATCCAAGATCAACAGACCAGCAAGCCCACTCATTGTTCTTTATCATTTTGGCTCTCTTCCAGCCCCTCTAGGTTTCTCTTTCTTTCCAAACTGCTTTCTGCATTCTCACATATGCTAGAGAAAGTACTATGAATTCAGAGCAGTGCTTTAATTTTCTACCAGCTTCATCTGCAAAAGAAGTTGTCCAGTTTGTAAAGGAGGAGGAGAGCTTGTTGCTCTGTCTCTTTTTAATGTGCATGTGTAAATTTGATTCTTCTTAGCAGAAGATCCATGTGTCTAGCATCACTGGAGGAGAAATGGGTGCCTTTCACATATTATAAGTGGGCATAATTATCTGTGGGACTGTTTGGTTTTGGATTGCTCTGGCAGCACAGTAAGTATTTCCAATCCAGCACACATCAGACCTGCCGACACCTTCGCAGTGAGAAGCACAATAGTTGTGCTTGGTATTTTGTCAGAGAAATGATCCATTTTTCTAATGAAGCAAAAAGATGGTAGGGTGGTGGTCTAAGAAGGCACTGATGAGGATGATCTTTCTGTATTTTTAGTAGATTCTTCCCAAATGTCTTCATTTTTTAAAATTACTGACAGCAGGAGCATAGTTAGAATATTTTAGCTCTTCTGATCTGTGAGGCTACAGGTTGGAAACAAGTTTATAACTTAAGAGCCTAAGCCCTAAAAGCTTAATTAAGGTAATCATTACTCTAACAATTCTCCCAAGTTCAAAAGAAAAAAAAAGGCAAACTCTGTCTTTGACACTACAGTTATCCACATGCACCCCTTTGCACAGCACTACTTGCTGTGTATCCAGGAGAAACAAGCAGCTACATAGATTGGCACAGCCTGTGCTCTGCCAGGGCTTCCTTTCATCCCACTGGATGTGGCATGAATGTACAAGGACATTTTCAAGGGGAAGCTGCAGTCGGTCTGCAACTGCTCAGGTCCACCAGTCAGGCTGGAGTGATAGGACAGTGTGCTGGTTTGAGCTAATTGGAATATTTTAACAGAGAAAATTATACTATAGGCTGTGAAGGAAAACAATGATGATGTCTACTTCACTCATAGGCTTGCTGAGATGTTTAGGGAAAAAAAGAAACCAAAACAAAAAGATAAGAGCGTCTCGAGCTGGCAGTGTGTGTCACAGGGCACAGGGTCTTGGGCTAGCAGCTCTGGCTTCTCCTCTGTGCTGAATAACTCCACTAACTGCTTTTCTTCTAATCCCCCCCTCCAGCCGATCCTCCAAACTCACCTTGTGCCTAAGGCAAACCTCGGGGTAAGGTGTAGGGGTGGGGAGAAGGTGGAAGGGTGGTTGGGAGCCCCTCCTGGGGTCTCTGATTGCTGGGAGGGGAGTTGTGTGTCTGTATTACCTTTACCTTATGTATTTCTGTAACTATTCCTGTCTGTTGTGTATATCTCTGCTTGTATATTGTGCTGAACTGTAAATACAGCTTCAGTCCTTAACTTCCAGCTGGCTGAGTTCTAGGCTGGGTCATTTTACAAGTGTAGGGGGGCAGGGAACTCCCAAACCATCAGAGACAGGGAAGGAAACATTAGGACAGTTGTGAGAACAGCACAAGAACATCCTCACCCATTTAGAGGGAGCCTGGGAAGGACTGGCTCTTGCTGCTGCTTTCCCTGCTCCTGACCCATTCCTACGGAGTTCCTTCAGTAAGGTTTTTCAGAAAGCACTTTTCAGAGCTGGAAAAGGGCTTGGCCATCACAGGCTTACTCCCGAGTGCCTCTCATTATCAGAGAACTGAATGCAATCAAGGAATGCAGGTCAGGAGCTCAAATGAACCATCATTTAATCCATGGGGGCTTTCCTCTAGCAAGATCTGGGGCAGGGACATTTTCCTTTCTGCTTTTGTAGTTAAGCTGAAGGAAACTGATCAATCAAATGAAAACTCTATAATATAGGAGATTATTTACATGTTTAAAGGTAGAAAAAGGTGGAAAATGTGAATCTTCAAAATTTTGGGGTATGGTAGTTCCAATTATTAATTTATTTTTTTTTCTTCTTATTGAAAGATTGTTCAAACATGTAAATGTGAGAGATAAGCCCTGCTTGTTTTGAAATGCATTGCAAGGCTTGCATCTTCATGAGGGAAGTTTATTAGCAGACCCTGACTGTGCTCTGCAAAACCAGGAATGTATTCTAGGAACTATAATTGGAAGGGGGAAAACTTTGGGCTGGGACTGATACACCTGATTTAGACCTGGTCCAAGCAAAAAGAAATCAAGTCACTTGAGCATATCACTACAACAGCTGAATAACTAAGTGATGTTTAAAGCTCTTGTCTATTTCAGCTAGCCCCATGCTTCATCTTTTAGGAGCTTTCCATCTGCAGAAGCAAGAAGCTTTCACTGTTTATTTAAAAGTTCTCACTTTGTCTCCTACTTTTCATTGGTTTTACTGCATGTCTAACAAAAAAACAATCAGAGTTGCTCATTTGACTTCCAGAGTCAGCTCAGGGCTGGAAATGTGCTGGTTTGGGAGTCAGTTTGCCTTTCAGTGCCTGAAAAATGCCTATCACTATTTTAAATTGTGACATTTACTCTCTCCACTGATTCCAACTGCACTCACCATGAGCTCCGGGATATATAAATATTGGTGAGGAACACATTTAAGATTTATGTTGGTTGGAATTGCTCAGTGATAATTCTGGCTTTTATTTTGGGGTGGCTTATTTGTCCTCTGTGAAAGAAAATCTGCCTGCTACCCGGTGCTGATACACAGTTACAGAGCTGTGCAAGTAGGTCTGGCCAAAATGAGAATCAGTTCCCATGGCAGGTTCTACAAGCTCTGGTCAGGTGTTTCTGTGGCAGGTGACTAGAGAAAGTTTCCTCTGAGTCTTTTTTTCACTACTGCTGTGATCCTTTGGTTACAGAAATCTAGAAGGCTGGGGTGGGAGTACTGACAAGGTCTTGCAATGACAGGACAAGGAGCAATGGGTTTAAAGTGGCAGAGGGAAGATTTAGACTGGATGTTAGGAGGAAGTTCTTTCCAGTGAGGGTGGTGAGACACTGGCACAGGTTGCCCAGGGAGGTTGTGGAGCACAGATCTTTGATCACATTGGGTGATTCTGTGCTCCACAACCTCCCTGAGGGTGTTCAAGGCCAGGTTGGAGGAGGCCTTGAGTGACCTGTGCTAGTGGGAGGTGTCCCTGCCTATAGCAGGGGGCTGGAACTGGATGATCCTTGAGGTCCCTTCCAACCTCACCATTCTATGCTTCTATGATTCTATATATACAAATTGGTGGAAGGAAGAGATATTTGTAAAAATAACCCAGCACTATGATGTCTTGCCAAATGAATCACAATTTGCCATGCCTTTGAATAGTATGAATTACAAAGAGGCCACAGTGTGCTTGCAATTCTGCTGGCAGTTTGGTAGCTAAAGTCAAAGAGAAAATAAAATGTGAAGCAAGTAAGCTTGAAAGACTTTCAGAAGGGAGGGATTTCTAACAGCCTGATTGCTAGTGCAGATAGCTGCATGTGATAAGCCTACTTCTATGTCTCTATTTACATATTAATTGTAATTCATCTATGGCATAATTAAAGAGGCTCAGCACAGGGGTTTAGCCAAACAGCAACAGCATCCATGACAAGCAGAAGACTTTTGAGAATTGGCACTTGCAGTGCTGGGATGGCACTGATTGATTGCTTGGGTTTGGTGACAGGCAACCTGCCTCTTTAAGGTCTCTCACTACAGCTTTTCAGAGATTCAGTTAAAGGAATGCCAACTAAAATGAGCATAAAATGCACATCCTAAAACACCACAGTATTGTTGCTGTTCTTCTTCTTGCTATCGAGGATGTGTAATGCCACAAACACAGCTCCTGAAGTGCCAGCTGCAGGAAAGAAGGCAAGCATATAATGAAAAGGAAAGGGTGGCAAAGAGAGATAGAACATTACTCATAGTGGATGTCAGGTCTGTTCTACATTTCAGGCATGTAAGTAATTTCATCAGCTTCAGTTAGGTTTTGGAGTATATCCACAGAGCAAAACCATCTAAATGTTATTTCTGACCCAGGCGCAAATGGCTAAGATTTGAAAGAGAATAAAAGGAAACTACGTATATGGAACACCAGAGAAAGCAAAAAAAAGGCATTTAAGGGTGAGGTGAATGGCTTGGTCAGTGAGGCAGACAAAGGATATGAGCCAGGCAGAAAGGGCACACCAAAGAGAACAGAAAAAAATCAACCTCTACAGTAGCAATTGTATCCATGAGAACCTGCTGCTGCTGATCCAGCATACAGCTGCACGTGCCCATGACTTTATGTTTCACATGGGGTTAATTCTGGCTATTTCTAATTTAAAAAATGATGGCTCTGCTCTTTACCCAAATCTCTAACCTCCTTCTCTAGTCTATCCACTTCAGATGGACAGGATAGGATCAGGCAGGATAGGATAGTAACCTGTGCTAGTGAGAGGTGTCCCTGCCTAAGGCAGGGGGCTGGAACTAGATGATCCTTGAAGTCCTTTCCAAACTTATGATTCTATGAGAGGAGAGGGAGAGGGAGAGGGAGAGGGAGAGGGAGAGGGAGAGGGCTGGATGCGGCAAAATTAGAATAGAACAAAGTATATAATGGCAACATCATTCTGTGATCTATTTATTTTAGCATCCTGTCTTTCCAGTTCAAGAGACTACTATGGTTTCTGGTGGTCAGTATTAATTCCCTTAATTTGCATTCTTAAAATATATTAGAATCAGTTCCACATGCAAAATCAAACCTGAATGCTCTGGGGAGGGGCAAGATTAGCACAATGAGAGTATCCATGCCACTTGCACCCTTTTCTGGCTCTCAACTCACTCCATGTTTGAAGAGTGCACTTTGGGATGCCACACTTCAGACTTTTTCTTTTTTCTCCTGCTTCTATGTCATTCTCTTTCTCTAGATGTACACATTTTGATCTCTTCCTTGGTCCTTTAGCCAAGGAGACATTAAGTGTTTCCAAACACTTGTGTCTTTCCTGCACTCTATCACACACTAATCATTCAGATTTTGTTGTCAGTTCCAGGTTCAGCCATAATGAATCTAAATTAAAATTCTTCTTCTTATTTACAAAACCAGCAATATGTGTGCAGGACAGATGGCCACATTTTATACCCAGAGGTGGTATGAATTCAAAGCTTCCACATTTTATACCCAGAGGTGGTATAAATTCAAAGCTTCCTTAACTGTGAGGAGTTTGTTTGTTTGTTTGTTTGGGGTTTTTAAACAAACAAAACCCCAACCAAACAACAACAACAACAAAAAGATTAACTGTGTATAATAAAATACTGGCACAGTACAAATGATCAATAATTAATATATAGAGGGGGGAAAAAAATCTATTCAGAAGAATACAATGATTTACATTCAAACCCTGAATATTTAAAAATTAATAGAAAATATTAGCATGTTAATAATTGAAATCAGAGGAATGAGGCTGCACTTGCTACAGTGTATTAACTGTTATCAGCAGCTGGATAGGAAAACGTTTAACCTCAGAATAAATAGAATATGCATTCTGTAAGCCCCCGAGGCTTTGTTAC